>CM021105.1:149573003-149785379 GCA_007115665.2 Sequoiadendron giganteum
TCCTCTCCCTCAACCCTAAACCCTATCTCTCGCCCTCTTACTCTCCACCTGTCCCTCTCTCCCTCTCTCACTCTCTCCCTCTCTCTCCCTCTCTCCCTCAACCCTTAACTCTCTCTCTCTCCATCTCTCCCTCCCACTCTCCCTCTCCTTCTCTCACTCTCCCACTCTCCCTCTCTCCATCCCTCTATCCCTCTCCCTCTCTCAAACTCCCACTCTCCTACTCTCTAACATTAACCCGTAGGTCTATGTGGGGACAAATCGGATATCCGATTTGTAAAACTACGATGTGTAGAGCTAAAATCTTACCATTGCATAACATTTTAAAATGTTTTCCAAATCACATATCAGATTTGTGGGGCATTTTTTTGTATTCCAACAGACCCTACATTTTGTTTGCAGCACTTTGCATGCAAAAAACATGTTGTTTCAGAGATGAAGAGACAAAGATAAACTTTTTGGAGCATCTTCTACTCAAATTTTTCACAAGAAATGATTTTTTAGCATCTTTTATGAGGTATAATGGGGAGAAGTAGTCGTCGAAATCAAAAACATAAGAGAAAGCTTACAAAAGAACAAATTGAAGAATATAGACAAAGAGATAGAGAAGGTCATAGAAAGAGAAGACAAGTTATGTTAAATATTGGTGAACCTAAGCCCTATGGTCTTTCAAGTGAATAGGAAATTGAATATGTTCAAGTTGAAAATGTAGAACATGATAATGAAATTGGGAATGAAAATGTTCAAATTGATATTGAAAATTTTCAAGGTGAAAATGTTGGAATTGAAGATGTTGAACATGATATTCAAATTGGGAATGAAAATATTGAAATTGATAATGCAAATGTTCAAGGTGAAAATGTTGGAATTGAAGATGTTGAACATGATATTCAAATTGGGAATGAAATTATTCAAATTTATATTGAAAATATTTAAGGTGAAAATATTAGAAATGAAGATGTTGAACATAAAATTGAAGCAAGTGTAAATTATTTTTCACTAGATTACATGAGAAATGAAGAACCTTGTGTGGAAGAAAGACATATTCCAAT
The DNA here is from genome assembly GCA_007115665.2 of Sequoiadendron giganteum. Taxonomy (NCBI): domain Eukaryota; kingdom Viridiplantae; phylum Streptophyta; class Pinopsida; order Cupressales; family Cupressaceae; genus Sequoiadendron; species Sequoiadendron giganteum. The sequence continues at coordinate 149,574,053 of CM021105.1, forward strand.
TCAAGACCTTCAAGAACCCCTAAATGGTTACTTGAAATTGATGATAACATTATAAACAATTTTGAAGGCAAGAGGTCAACACGAACTGTTCGGTTGTGGGCTAGAAGATTATTCACCAATATTTTAGCGATAAGACATTGACCGAGCAATGCCAATTTATTGTACAATTGCTAAAGATGCAAAAGATGAGACCTTTGCTAGCCAAATTGAAGATTCATGTGAAGAAGAAGACTGAAAATAATTCTATTATTATCAAAAATATTTTTAATTCTCTCAAGTCTATTGGAAAAAATAACAAGGAAAAAGATAAGAGAGCTACTTGGAGAGTCATTAAAGTCGCCCTAGTAAGAAATCAATTGAAAAAGGCTCGCTTTATGAGAGAAAATTGTATTTATTTTGATGTAAATGGTAAAAATATTGATAGAGCACTTGCAAGAAGAGAAAGAGTAGATGATCCTCTTCAAAATGATACATGATCTTTTTTTGGGAGGCTTCCATGTGTTGATAAGAAGCTAACTGATAATGTAAAGCAGGTAATGCAACAATTTTGGCATGATAACTCTAGAGTATCACCCAATTTAAATGATGTTTTAAAGTTGATAATTGGCAATTGAGACCATACACTACATCCTAAACATTTCTTGGAATCAAGCCAAACTATGTTGTTCAACAAATTTATTGAAACACATCCAAATATGGAAATCTCGCAAATGGCTTTTGAAGGTTTGAAGCCATTTTATTGTGTGCCTCTTAAGATTCCTAATACTTGTTGTTGCAAATACCATGTGGAGTTTTCAATGTACCATGAACTATTATGCTATATCTGTTCTACTTTGCATACTAATGAAATGTTGTAGGAGTGTGGTGCAATGCATCTTCCAAAATCATCAAGGAACTTGCTAGATCTATTTTTATGTTCTAAATATGATGGTTCCTTTTTCTATAGAAATGATTGTTTAAATGCAAAGTGCACACAATGTGGTGGCTTGTCAAATTTTGTTCAATGTTTTCATGAGGATTCCGAACATGAATTTGGAAAGAAGCTTGTTGAGAAAAAGAGATATGAGATAGTCAAATATACTTTGCAGAGTGGAGGTGAAGGTTCTAGATGCGAGTTGGTTACAAAAGAATGCAGTGTTGCTGATTTTATTTCAGATTTTAAGGATGTTCTTTTCTACAAGTATGCAAGGCATAGTCATAGGTCTTAGTGGTTGGATCAACAAATTAGGAGGTGTAAGGACTCTTTTTCGATTGTGCAGAAAACTACACATTGTAACCACAAAATGAGGTACAATATCAGTATTACAATTCCATTCAGATTGCTATTTTGTCCACATAACGTTTAGACATGCACCAGATAGTATAAAGGAGGATCGAAAGATAATCAAAGAGTATCATTTTTATATGAGTGATGATAGATCTCACTCATCCGAGTATGTCCAACATTGTTTTGAGATTTTTTTGAGTTCTTGCACGAGCATGATATAACACTGGGCCGACATCTTATTTGGTCAGATAACTACATAGGTCAATTCAAGAATGCTCGTATGTCTTATTGGTTGAGTAGAATGCATGTAGAGAGGGGTGTACCTAATATTTGGAGTTTTTTTAAAGTTGGGCATGGAAAAGGGGAGTATGATGGAGTAGGTGCATGTGTAAAAATAGCTCTAGTTAAGGAGCAATTGAAGATTTCAGGAGAAAAATTCAGTGATGCACGTTCTATTGTTGATTGGTGTACTTCAGCATTATCACAGGGAGGGACACTTGATTCAATAGTGCGCAGATTATTTTGGTTGCTTGAGGAGGGTATAGTGGGAGGCAGATTGGATTTTCATACAATCAAATATTCTTCAAAGATGCATTCATTTCGAAGCTCAGATGCAAGCACATGGACCATTTGGACACGATAGTTGGCTTGTTTTTGTTAGATTTGTATTCAGTGCAAGTGGGATCAATATGAGTCAAGTGAGTGGGTGGATAGATGGGTTCCACAATATCTAACTCCTTTATCCCAAACTATATCCATGAAAAATGACACAATGAAAAGTTCACTTGATTGTGACCATCTTTCAAATCTACTATAGCCAGGACATGTTTTTGTAGTTGTTGCACTGTAGGGCAATGAAGAGAGATCAAAATATTGGTTAGCTCAATGTGTGTGGGTAAAGCACAAGATAACACAACTAATGAAAGATGATGATGGGTTCATGTATCCTACTGGTTCAGTTGTGGTTGCAGGAACTTGGTTGTGAATATACATGATTAGAAAGAATGGCATACTTGCATTTGAAGACTACGAGAAACACAAAACCATTCTCATGTATTCACACCTTGTTTTAGTAAGAAATGTTAAGTTGTTGAAGCATCATGCCAAACCAAAGACAAAACAACTATGGACACTTAGTAATGTTGATCATGAAGCAATATTGGATACTCTTAAACAAAGGGACGACCCTTCAGGCACACTTGAATAACATATTCAAGAATGGAAGGTACAATGCTTAGGTTCATTATGCTTAAGTTCATTAGTGTTCTTTATTTAATACTGATATTTTGTATACTATTGCAATGCAGGTGTCTTTAATAGTGATATTTTCTATGTACTTTTGGGATATTTTTGGCATGATTGATCATGGACCTATTGCAATAATAGCTAGCTCTGATCCTTTCAGAGAGGTATGTGACAGATTACAATAATATAGATTGATTATTCGAAGCGTCTTTTATAGTTTGCATTACCATCTCATCATCAATTAGGTCATTTAGAATAATATAGACTGGTTATTCTAAGAATATTTTATAGTTTGCATTACCAAATCATCATTATTCAGGTTGTTTAGATTAATATAGATTTGTTAGTCTAAGCATATTTTTGTTGTGACAATATAGATTTATCATTTGACAAATTTTGTGATATTTCTGGAATGATTGATCATGGACATGCTACAACAATAGGCAACTCTAATCCTTTCAGAGAGGTATGTGACAAATTACAATAATATAGATTGGTTATTCTAAGAATCTTTTCTATTGTATGTAGTTTAACTGCTACCTTGATGGTTTGTATAGGTGCTTGTCACTCTAGAACGTCAACATACTACTCTTGTGGAAGACTGTGCCCTAAGTCCCTCCAATGGGAAAATTTTGTAAAATTTGAATTTTGAAATGTGAAACAATGTAAAAAGGTCATAACTATGTATATGCAGTGATGTTTTTTGAAATATGGGTCAAATGTCTATCATTTTATAAAGGGTATGTTTAAAATGTAAAGAGCTTTTTGTACTTAATTGAGCTACAACCGAAGGTTTTCTTCCTGGTTCTTTCATGTTAGTATGCTCGTTTAAACCAAGTTTTGTAATATCTCCTATTTATATATAATAAATTATAGTGGCTTGCCACTTTTTCCAAAACTAAAAATGTAAAAATTTCATGTGAAGGTCATTTCCCATGTAATTGATTATTTGATCTATAAAAGTGGAAACAAGGTATTTGGGTGTGCATGATGTTCAAGTTGATTGGGTAAGATTTTTATGATGCAAGAGCTAGGTGGCTTTAAACAACACAATTACAATTAAAGATGATTTAAACTCCAATTTGATCTTCAAAACTAAACTTGGGTGCAACTTCACTCCCCAAACCTTTCCACACCCTATAAACTCATCAAACATGTCTATTAGGACTTGCAAAAGTTTGATCCAACCTTAAATCTTGTTGCCCCCACATTTCATTAACATTAGCATGTTGTAACCACCATTTTTTACCTAATTTCACTCATTTTTGCCATGCATGGCAACTCACCAACTCAACTACAGACCTTTCCAGCTCTTTAAACCCACATACTCACCTTATACAGTCCTAATAACATCTACCATGGCCATACCATTGAGATATAGACCGTACAATAGATGGTATGGCCTTTTAGCACTTTGGACTCTTAAGGGAATCACCGGTTCAATCTAGCTCAGAGTGATTCGGCATATTTGGGTGCAAAAGAGGAATGTCCCTAGCGTAAACATACCCATCTGCACGTGTTGGAACAGTTTGTTTGGTCGTACGAGATACAAAATGAAAGTTGCAGCACTTTGCAACTTTACATTGCTTGCATCTGACAACTTTTCCCTCAACTAAAAATTCATCACCACAAGAAAACACCTCTAGGATAGAAAAAACTGAGAGAGGTTATTGTAGATGGCCCCAACATGATCTCATAGCCTCAGATGGAGAGTCTTTAAGTATCACGGTTTCTGAGAAATATCCCTTCAAATATTTCTGCCTTTTAGCACTTTGGACTCTTAAGGAAAATTGTCGGTCCAATGTAGCTCAGAGTGATTCGGTGTATTTAGGTGCAAAATAGGACCATCCCTAGCATAAAATTACCCATATGGATGTGTTGGAATAGTCTGTTTGGTCATACAAGTTGGAGAATGAAATTTGCACCACTTTGCAACTTTACACTGCTTGCATTTGGCAACTTTTCCCTCAACTGAAAACTCATCACCATGAGAAAACACCTCCGAGATAGAAAAAAATGAGAGAGGTTATTGTAGATGGTCCCAACATGATCTCATATCCTTAGACAAAGAGTTTGTAAGAATCACGATTTCTGAGAAATAGCCCTTCAAATATTTCTTCCTTTTAGCACTTTGGAATCTTAAGGGAAATTGTCGGTCCAATGTAGCTCAGAGTGATTCGGCGTATTTGGGTGCAAAAGAGGACCATCCCTAGTGTAAATGTACCCATACAAATGCATTGGAACAATTTGTTTGGTTGTACGAGTTGGAGAATGAAATTTGCTCCAGTTTGCAACTTAACACTACTTGCATTTGACAACTTTTCCCTCAACTAAAAACTCATCACCATGGGAAAACACCTCTGAGATAGAAAAAACCAAGAGAGGTTATTGTAGATGGTCCCAACATGATCCCATTTCCTCAGAAAAAGAGTCTGTAGGCATCATGGTTTCCAAGAAATATCCCTTCAAAGATTGTTTCCTTTTAGCACTTTGGACTCTTCAAGGAAATCGTCGGTCCAATGTAGCTCAAAGTGATTCAATGTATTTGGGTGAAAAAGAGGACCATCTCTAGCATAAATGTACACATCTAGATGTGTTGGAATAGTCTATTTGGTTGTACAAGTTGGAGAATGAAAGTTGCACCACTTTGCAACTTTACATTGCTTGCATTTGACAACTTTTCCTTCAACTGAAAACTCATCACCACGAGAAAATGCCTCCGAGATAGAAAAAACCAAGAGAGTTTATTTTAGATGGTCCCAACATGATCCCATAGCCTTAGATGGAGATTCTGTAAGCATCATAGTTTCTGAGAAATATCCCTTCAAAAATTGCTTCCTTTATCCACTTTGGACTCTTAAGGGAAATTGTCGATCCATCATAGCTCAGAGTGATTCAACGTATTTGGGTGAAAAATAGGACCATCCCTAGCGTAAACATACCCATAAATATGTGTCGGAATAGTCTATTTGGTTGTATGAGTTGGAGAATGAAATTTGCACCACTTTGCAACTTTACACTGCTTGCATTTGGCAACTTTTCCCGCAACTGAAAACTCATCACCACGGGAAAATGCTTTTGAGATAGAAAACACTGAGAGAGATTATTGTAGATGGTCCTAACATGATCCCATAGCCTTAGACAAAGAGTCTGTAAGCATCATGGTTTCCGAGAAATATCCCTTCAAAGATTGCTTCTTTTTAGCACTTTGGAATCTTAAGGGAAATCGTTGGTCCAATGTAGCTCAGAGTGATTCAACGTATTTGGGTGTAAAATAGGACCATACTAGCATAAACGTACCCATATGTATGTGTTGGAATAGTCCATTTGGTCATATGAGTTGGAGAATGCAAGTTGCACCACTTTGCAACTTTACACTACTTGCATTTGGCAACTTTTTCATCAGCTGAAAACTCATCACCACGGGAAAACACCTCTGAGATAGAAAAAACTGAAAGAGGTTATTGTATATGGTCCCAACATGATCCCATATCATCATACAAAGAGTCTATAAGCATCATGGTTTCCGATAAATATACTTTCGAAGATTGCTACCTTTTAGCACTTTGGACTCTTGAGGGAAATCACTGGTCCAATGTAGCTTAGAGTGATTCGGCGTATTTGGGTGCAAAAGAGGACCATCTATAGTGTAAATGTACCCATCCAGATGTTTTGGAATAGTTTGTTAGTTTTTACGATTTGGAGAATGAAAGCTGCACCACTTTGCAACTTTACACTGCTTGCATCTAACAACTTTTCCCTCAATTGAAAACTCATCACCATGGGAAAATGCCTCTAAGATAGAAAAACCGAGAGAGATTATTGTATATGATCCCAACAAAATCCCATAGCCTCAAATGGACAGTCTATAAGAATCACGTTTTTTGAGTAACAGTCCGTCAAAGATTGCTTCCCTTCTACACTTTGGACTCTTAAGGGATTTCGCCGATTGAACGTAGCTCAAACTGCTTCAGCATGTTTGGGTGTGAAAGGGAACCATAAATAAACTAGATTTACCCATCTAGATGTGATGGAATAGTCGGTTTGGTCATCTAAGTTGTAGAACAAGATTTATTGATGCCCTTACAAGTAGTTTTCAGCCTCCAACCGAACTCCAACGCTGATTTTTGTGCAAAAAAAAGCCATGAGACCATAGCTTGTTGCAAAAAACTAGTCAAAAACCTTTATTTCAACCCTACCACAACTTCTAGACTCCTATCTTGCACTTCCCTTTACAATTTTAATAATTTTCCTTCAAAAGACTACATGGCAATTTTGACAATTTTGAAGCAAGAATGCATTTTTGGCATATTGGACCCTTAGACTCAAAAATTCAACTTAATACACCTTAAATGGTCTTGATTGACCTTATTTAGCATAAATATATCACACCTAACCTCTCAACCTATCAAAATTCAAATGTGTAATCTTGCAAATAGTAGATTAGGTGGGAAACTAGAGAGGAAGAGTTGATGGTGAGTGGCCTAGTGAAGGTTAGAGAAGAAGAGTTTGAGGAATATGGCATTAGGAAAGGGGATTTTACTTGGTTATCATATTTGGTTGTGTGGTATATGTATGCTACTATGGGGATGGTTCTAACCATAAAGAACCTGAGAAAGATTGTGAAGAGAAGAGTTGAAGGGAAGAGATACATGTCTAGTTGGCAAAAGCTTATGGAAGAGCATGAAATAGAGATACTAATGTATGGATGTTTAGCTTTGTGTATTGAATATTTGTGTGTAGGTGTCAAAGCTTGGGAAACACCATTTTCAGGTATCAATGAAGACAAATAGCAGCAAGAAGATCCATTTGAGAAGGATCAAGCATGGCAAGACCAAGACAATGCAAAGATTGAAGAGTACAAAATCCCTCAGATGAATATTTCCATGCAAGTGACTTGGAGCAGTTTTGAAGGGATTGTGGAGAAGATCGGAGTAGACCTATGGAGTGATTTATGGGGCATAAATATTTTGTACCCGAGGAGTATGGTGCAGGAGCACCTAAAACATGTAAGATTTCATGAATTGACAAGGCCATTCCTCCTTCTGTATAGGTTGTACCTCAGAGGAATGGGCATGAATTAGATTGGGGTAGGCATAGGAACACATTTGTAGGGGTGATAAAGGGATTAGAGTGGTCTGAGAAGTCTGCCCTGTTAAGAAGCACATATTTTTGTGCCTTTTGAGTAAGGCTAGAGAGTGATTTTTTGAGAAGTTGAATGAAAATAGGTTGGAACTTGTTGGAAAATATTGGAATGGGTGTATTTAATGGTTTTGAAGAGGTTTGAGTGATTAAGAGTAACCCAAGAAGAGTAAAAGTATGAAACCCTAGTTGGAAGGGGCAAAAACAAGGGAAAATTAGTGATTTTACAAAGAAAGTGTAAGCCAAATTATGGGGTAGCATAATACAATGATGTTTTAAGTTTAAGTAGACAAAATTAAGATGGAATGAAGTGGTTTTAGGATTGAGTGAGTTCAGAGCATACAAGTTACAACAAACCCTACCAACAAGCCAGTGAACTGTTTGCTAAAAAGCTTTGGTAGACATGTATGAAAAATGTGGTAGCATAGACAAGGTAATGGACTATTTGAAAAAAAGCCTCAGATAAATGTGGTCTCATATAATTCCATGACAAGAAAATGCAATTGACAACTGCTCCTATTTTTCAGTTATGCAATGTGAAGTAATTGCATAACTGCTTAGGTTGAATTTGTAAAAACTATATTGTAATTGAAATTTTTTCATCTATCAACATATAGTTGTTATTTATGCAATGTGAAGTAATTCTTTGAGTTTTAAATATGTGCAATGTAATGCAATCAACGATATAAATATAAACTACATAATATAACCATTCTTTTTTATGCTATTGTACATTAATATTTAACCATTGCTCAAGATAAAATTTTCAAAGAGTTTAATCATGCACATGAGGAACAAATTAAATTTTGATTGTCGACTTCTATATATAAAATTATCCAATAATCAAGTGTATTTCCTTATACAAAAAAGGCATCGACACCAACTCAAACCAAGTTTTACAAAATGTGGCATATTCCATCTCAATATCTATTCAAAATTTACATGCCAAAATGTCTATCTCATCCTAAACTACTAGTGGATCATCAAAATGGAGCCTCTTTGAAGCACTCATTGGCTCTGAAGGTAGTTGTACAAGAAAACTTCAAACCACATTTGATATTAGTTATACTATATAATTTAAAATCAAATAATTAACATCAAAATCAATATACATTGAATTTTAATTGAACTCAAAAATTGAAATCTTGATTACCTAAAATTTATGTCTCTTCAGAGGGTTAGGAGTCCTAGAATATACAAAACCAACTTTTGAAATGCTAATCTATATATGTGAACAAAAACATAAAATTGATCCAAGTTAGCATACGATTATTGGTAATCGGAACATATTTACCAGACACAAAATAAAATAAACACATACCTCTTTAGGCTGATCTTTTTCTTTATCTCCTTCAAGTGTTTCGACACCTCCTCCTTAAGATGTTTCAACACCTACTCCTTTAGGCATTGTTTCACTTGTCAACAACAATGTATAACTCATAATTGCCTATACATAAAAATGAAAATTACATATGAAACTACCAATCTATGTTGATGTATGTATAATCAATATAAGATCTTAGAAATCTTAATTCAATCCAATTTGAGTTCAAATACCTTCCCCTTATCTAACTTTGTGCCTCCATAGTCTGGACAAGGTTGCACCACACTCACACTAGTTATTTCCTACAAGAGGAAAATAAGATAAACATATAAGTTACTATATCATTTCATTAATGACAAGCAAGTATATAGTAAAAAAATTAAATGAGTGAGTGCAAAAATATATATTGTGTGTGTGTCGAGGCCAAATGAAATTGCCCTAAGGGTGCTATCAGTCATGCATGTGAGCTCCTCCTCAGACATCAACTGTTAAATAGACCATGTAAATAAATATTAGTACTTGATACTATCTCTTATTAATATTCATTTAAAAAAAAATGCAAGTTATGAATTTACAACTTAAATCTTACCTGTGTCACTATTCCAACGTCCCCGTCTCTAGTAGGAGAGGACTCTGTAGGGTGCACTCCACTCCCCTACGACTGATCTATAATGTCCACATCATGGAGGTCATAATCAGAAGTGTCCAAGGGATTCTGAGCGGGTTGTACAAGAGGACCCAAGCATATCTGGTGGCACATAGTGCAAGTATGTGGCACACAAATATGTCGACCTGAGGAGGAGGATGCAACAACACTCGAGCCTTTGCCAACATCACTAGAATGTGGCTAAGCTACTGTAGAAGCATGTGAAACCAAATGGCCACTCAAAGAGTGAGTATCCCGAATAGTATGTGTGGTTGCATCCTAGATAATCTTTGGATGATATACTGGAGGTGGTGGAGGAAGGGAAGGAGGGGGAACATATGGGTGCAGATCTACTCATACTACCCTTGGTCTATCCTGGGGCATACCTCCACCGACGCCCTGGAAGGGTTTAATGTCAAATTAATTGACATGGTGCCCTAACACAAACTCAACATATAATTTTTTAATATAATAAAATGGTATATCAGAATTGTTGTTTGGTGGTTTATCAAAAACCATACATAACCGATCCCAAAATTTATCTACAATGTCCTTATTCGTGCAGCATTTTATAGAAAAATTTGGTTTATTAACATTAACTGGCAAACTGATGCGGGGGTTAACAAATAAAGAGGCTATTTGGGTTTTGGTTATTTGGAGTTCTTTCACATCATCGTAAGACAATCCACATGTATAATATTCCCTCATGTCTTCTCGCCACGAATGAAAGGCCTTATGTTGGGTGGAGAGGGTTTCTATATTTTTAATTATTTCCTTCAATGTGTTTGTCATCTCAGATAATCGAGGGATTGTCTTATAAACTTCAGAAATGCCCCTCAATTGCACCAATGTTTCCTCAATTAAGTCTTCAATTGGTGGCTGTGGAGGTGGTGGAGCATTTGACATTTGTGCATTTTCATTCTCAGCCACAATACCTGATTAAAGTTAAAAACTAATTAATCTAATTGAAATTACACAATATAAATGAAATTATTGTATAAAAACCCTAGATTTTAATAAAAATCCAAAAAAAACCCTACTGTTTCACAAAAATCTATAACAAACTCTAGTTTTTGATAAAAATGCATCAACAACACTAGTTTTTAATCAAAATCCATTTAAAAACATTATTTTTTAATAAAAATTCATTGTAAACTCTAGTTTTAATAAAAATCAATAAAAAACCCTACTTTTGAAAAAAAAATCATAAAAAACTACTTAAAATTATAAAAACCTAATTGAAAAATTGATTAAAACATTAAAAAAACCACAAACTTACCTTTCAAATCAGATATCTAATATCAACTTCTCCCTGTGCGCCCGCGCTCAAATTGTCTGAAATGACTTTGAAAGGCCATTGTTTTTTATTTATGTACATAGCTCAAATCGGATATTCAATTTGGATCGGATATCCAATCCAAATCGGATATTTGATTTGTAAAATATAGGTTTGGGCATTGCTTTGGAGCAATGTACTGACACCCAAGCCTAAAAAAAGTCAACTCGGCATTTCCACTTTTTTGAGTCGATCCAAAATGTAATTTTTTTTCCATTGCCACTTTTTGGCCCATCATGATCCTACACATACCTAGATCCAAGTCAGAGGGGAGATCAAATTCTCCTAGTAAGAAGTCCAAGGTGAAATGCTGGAACTATGGGAAATCCGAACATATCCGAGAAGACTGCAAAGAAGAGAAGAAGAAAAAGAAAAAAATTAATTCTTTTGATAATGAATCTTCTCAAGATGATGCAAATGCATTCATAGCAGCCTTTGCAACTCATACATCAAAATATTTTTAGTTAATTAACTCAGGTGCATCTTTTCACATGACCTCTCATAGGGGTTAGTTTTAAAAATATGAAGAGTATGCTGATGGAAAGGTGTATTTGGGAAATTATTCTCACCTAGAAATTTTTGGTCATTGAAGAGTCATGATTCGGTTTCCTAATCCAAAAGGATGAAGTGAATTGATGGTGTGATGCATATCCATGGCTTGGCATGAAATTTAATTTAGATATAAGTAAGTTGAATGATTTAGGTGTGTAGGTATCTTTCTCAAACTATTGTTGTAAGATGACTAGAGGTTTTATGGTGGTTGCTAAGGGTGCACGAATTGCCACGCTATATAAGTTGGATGCTTGCACGGTTTAGTGCAATAGTAATTTTGTGAAGTATAGGAAAAGAGATTCTTCATTTGATCAAGTAGAGAAGGAGGACATTATTCTTGACGGTTCTAATTCTTTAGAGCTGAAGCTCCCAGTAGAGAAGAAAATGTTGTGGCACTAGAGGCTTGGCCATATTGGGGAAAAAGGTTTACAAGAAGTTGAAGAATAAAATCTTGGTTGATGGTCTTGATGATTGTAATCTCGAGTTTGATTTTTACGAACATTGTATATATGGAAAACAAAACTGTGTTTCTTTTTATTCTAGTTCCAATAAATCTTTTAGAATTCTGGATTATATTCATGTTGACGTGTTTGGTCTAGTTAATATTCCTTCATTATCAAAATTTATGTATTTTGTCTCATTCATAGATGATTATTCACAAAGGACATTTGTATATTTTCTCAAAAGTAAAATTGAGGTATTCAGTCAATTTAAGGAGTTCAAAACCTTGGTAGAAAATCAGACTAGTAGGAAAATAAAGTGTTTGAAGACTGATAATAGTGCTAAGTTTTGTTCTACAAATTTCGATAAGTTTTGTAAAGACCATGAGATTAAGAGACATAAAACAACTCCTAATACTTCACAAAAAAATGGTGTTGTGTAGAGGATGAAAATGCTGATGGAGAGGGAAAGGAGTATGTGGAGTGGTGCTATTCTTGAACTGAATTTCTAGGATGAGGCTCTAGCCACTGCGTGCTATCTAATTAATAGATTTGCTACTTCAACACCTGTTGATAAGACACATATGGAAGCATAGTTTGGTAAGAATCCCGCGTTGAGACATATTAGAGTCTTTAGTTGTGAGGCATATTCTTATGTGCCTAGTAAAAAGAGATTTAAATTGGAGAACAAGGTCATGAAGTGTATCTTCATCAGTTATGGCATCTATGTGAAAGGGTATAAGATTTGGAACCCAATTACAAAGTAGGTGCTCTATAGTATAAGTGTAATCTTTTGTGCGTTGAAACTTTCCATAGTTGATCTACAACTAGGGATGAAATAAGAAAGAAAGGAGATAGTTGGAATTCCTCTTACACCCAATAAAGATGAACTACGAACTCCTAGTGGACCTATTAATGTGGAGAGCTCAAGTAGATCTGAAAGTTCTAAACAAGATGAAGAACCTTAGCCTCTGCTTGTGAGGAGGTCTACATGTGCTAAGTGACAGTTCCTAAAAGGTTTGGCTATTCTATGTTAGATTCTAGTTGTGCCTATTATTTGATTGCTAACATTGATGAGCCTATGACTATTTGAGAGGCTATGGGTATATCTGATGAAGATTCCTGGTTGGGAACCATGAATGAAGAAAGGCATCATTGAAGAAGAATGATACATGGGATCTAGTACCTTTTCTCGAGGGATGAAATCTTATTCGAAGTAAATGGGTGTTCAAGAAAAAGATAGGTCTTGATGGTAGTGTTAAGTAGCATAAAGCAAGGTTGGTCACAAAAGGATATTCCCAAGTAGAGGGAATTTATTATGGGGAAATATTCTCTCCTATGGAAAATTTGATATCCATTTGATTCTTGTTATCACTTGTAACAACATATGATTTAAAAATCAAGCAAATGGATGTGAAGATGAATTTCCTTCATGGTTATTTGAAGGAAGAAATTTATATGTCTTAGCCAAACCATTTTATTGAGTAAGGTAAAGTGAACTTGGTATGTAGGATAAATAAATATTTGTATGGTTTGGAGCAAGCTCCTAGAATGTGGTACCAAAAGTTTGATACTTATGTGTTGTCTTTGGGATTTGTGAGATCAAAGTCTGATCATTATATTTATTTTAAGACTGGAAATGGTCGTCTTCTTATTATTGTTTTGTATGTGAATGACATGCTATTCATTGGGAATGGTAAATGTATGATTTCTGAATTGAAGTATCAATTGTCAACATAGTTTAAAATGAAGGATCTAGGTTGAACAAGGTATATTCTGGGGATAAAAATCAGAAGGGATAGAGAAAATAGAAATCTTTGGCTTAGATAGAGCAAGTACGTGAACTCTATTCTAGAGAGATTCAATATGACACATTACAAACAATTAGTGGTTATTGTGTTGCAGGGAATAAAGCTTTTTGTGGAAGATTGTCCAAAATCTCCTATTGAGATGGAGGACATGGTCGGGGCACCTTATGCAAGTGCAATAGGCAGTTTAATGTATGCAATGTTTTGTACTAGGATAGACATTGCCTAGGTAGTGGGGGTTCTTAGTCAATTTATGGCTAATCCAGGATGAACACATTGGGATGCCATTAAAAGAGTTTTTAGATATTTGAAGGGTACTTCTGAGTATGCCTTATATTATAATGGTTATTCTACTAGATCTCAGCATACAGTAAGCATTCACGGATATGTGGATTTTGATTGGGCGAGTGATATTGATAGCAGAAAATCCACTAGTGGATATGTTTTCACGTTGTTTGGTGGTGCAATAAGTTGGATGAGCAAGTGAAAATTTTTAGTCGCTTTGTCCACTATTGAAGTAAAGTACATGGTAGAAACACATGCTTGTAAGAAGCCATTTGGCTTAGAAGACTATGTTTGGATGTTGGTTTTGATGTAGGGTAGATTACTATCTATTGTGACAGCCAGAGTACCATATATTTGGTGAAAAATCCAACTTTCCATGCAAAACAAAACACATTGACGTGCAGTACCATTTTGTTTGTGAGGTGGTGGAATATGGAAAGGTTAACTTGGAAAAGGTTGAAACTTTGGTGAATGTTGTTGATGCATTGACAAAGCCAGTGAGCATAGAGAAGTTCAAATGGTGTGCAAATTCGATGGGCCTTGAGGCCTAGGGTGATATAGTGACTTCGAGAGTTGATTGGGAGCTAGTAAGTTCTTTGTCAAGTGGGAGAATGTTGAGAACAAGGTGTCTCAAAATTATTGGTGTAAAAGAATTAGCTAAATTTGTGCTAAGTTTGCAGGTTTCGGAGATTGTGCTTTGGCCTACATAGTTTGGTGATCATGGGATCCCCAATCCCCGACATCCGATAGACAATAGGAAGTAGCAAGAGTTTGAATCGGCCAAAATTTCATCGAGTTGACAAGTGAATTTCGACGGGACTTAGTGGCCAGTCTCCTCAACATCCTGATAAGTGCTTCATCGAAGAGACAGACACATGTCGGTGGGAAAAAATGATTAGTCTCCTCGACATCCCGATAAGCTCTTCATTGAAAAGAGAGGCACATGTTGGTAAGACGAAATGATTAGTCTCTTCGACATGCTGATAAGGTGGGACCAAATATCCGTGAAGCATGATGTCAGCAAGACATGTGGCGACAAGTGTTTGGTCGATATATCAAGTCACATTAGTGACATTAATTGTACGATGATGACAAGGATGACATGTAGGCAGTAGGGACCACTTGATCAAATTTGTAAGGTATATGGTGAGACCTTCTTATATCAGTGTGAGTTTCTATAGTGTCTCTTCGACATTCTGATCAGACTTCATTTGCGAGACTTTACCATTTCAAAAGGAGACACTTGGGAGTTATTCTGATGGAACAATAGGCGTATCGAGGTGATAGTGGGAATTTAGAGAGACGATGACTATTTGGCTGGTATGGATGTTGGAACGATGGATTTTTTTGTAACACTTGAGAAGTATGTATGCAATATTGTAGTGCATTGGAATTGTGAGTGAAGATCAGAGTGAATGTAACGAAGTACTGTTGTTTTCATTTTAGAAAAGCACCTGAAAGAGCATAGCTCTGCACTTGTATGTAATATTTGTTTTACTTTAATACAAGAGGTCTCTGCTTTGTTGTGGGTTTTTTCCTGAAAGGGTTTTCCCACATAAATCTTGTGTTGATTTTTTATTGTCTATTCATGGTTTTTTTTTAATATGTGCATATTAAATGAACTGTAATTGCAAAGTTTTAAACAGTTTATTTCTTCTCTCTCCTGAAGATTAGTATTAGGAAGGAGTATTCCGAGTCATGCTTTCCTTTCAAAAAGGATGCATACAAAAGTGGATATAAACACTCAAATTTCAATCTCCAACAAAACTTTAATAGAGCATAAATTATTATTTTAATCCAATAACATAGTCCACTCCCATCTTCTAACTCCTTCTAATAAATTTATACTTACTTATTTTCCTTTCTCTTCTTGTCACATTTCACTTTTTGTGCTAAGACAATCTTAACTATTATACTTATTTATGTAAATTAAATCTAATACACATTAATACATTTTAAACAAAAATACATAATTGATAAAAGCTAAACAACTTATAAGATATTTTATTTTTAAACAATAATGGAAAACTTATGTAACCAAGGGGTTGTAGTACAATTGGTGAGGGTGGTGGTAAGTTCCTTTTTTACGACATCCACCATTGTTCAAACCTCTAGATGAGGTTGAGATTGCACCCAATGCAACTTTGAAGGAATGAATGCCTCCTTAATCATTGGCTCTTTAGCCAAAGAGGTACCCTAGATGATATATAATCCTCCATCCAAAGTTCAAAACACCAAATGAGGCTGAGATTGTACTCTATGCAACCTTTACCCTAGATGATATAAAATCCTCCATTCAAAGTTCAAACCTTTAAATGAAGCTGAGATTGTGCTTTATACAACTTTCACCCTAGATAATATAAAATCCTTCATTCAAACTTCAAACCTTCCAATAAGACTGAGATTGTACTTTATATATACAAGTTTTATCCTTGACTATGAGACAGATAGATACGATAGATAATATAAAATCCTCCATCCAAAAGAATCTTTATCATTTAATTTAGTGACAGTGACATTGCATTAATATTTAGAAGTGAAACATTGGGATCGGCAACATTATGAAAAATAACCATTTCGTAAAGGACTAAAACGAAAAGCAGAGACAGATAAGACAAAGTATTTAATGTTGTTTGACACGTAACCGGCGAGGACCGGTGAGGGAAAAAGATTGTATATTTCTTCTCGTTGGATCAGTCGACGTCCGTCACCAATAGAACAGATTTGGTACAGTAAACCATGTCCTCACGTTAACAGCTTGCCGTGCCGGCTGGGTAAAACTACCCTATTCCTGGACGTCTCAATTTGCAGTGAAACATTATTTCCACCAGTTCTGCAGTGCATACACGCATATACCTAAATGGAGGACCCTGTACAAGTTTATTTAATATCGATAAATTACTATGTGCCGACATTAAGATGCCGATGAATATCAACATCAATCTTACAGTTCATGTATATCTACTATGTACCATATCAGTTAATCTGTCTTAATAAAATTCACATATACGTAAACAAGCTATTGGATTTCGATTTATTTAATTTCATGTTATCCTAATAATTTTATGTTTTTTTGGGATGTTTATAACAATCCAATGAGAATTATGACCGTTTCTGACAGTTAGGTATCATAACACATTTCTTTAAAATGAGTGCCCCACGTAAATCTATATTTAACTAAAGAAGATTCAGCTTTTCCGAACTTCTGTCTTGTGAAATCCCATATCTGTATTGTAGGACACTGTGTGTGTACTGCACACCATCATTATTATAGCATGTGTTTCTTCTCCTCTGACCCTGCCTTTATAACCATTGCCGTTGCCTTACAATCATTTATGTGTGTGGTTTATATGCTATATGATTAGCTGTAAGGCTGCTCTTGCTGTGGTAAAGGTTGAATTGTATTGCAGTTTCCATTACAGATGCTTTTAGTTTGAATTTAGGCATGGAAAGTTATAACATGGTGAGAAAGAGTTCTATAGATGAAATATTTGAGCAGAGCTCTTGTGCCGTTTGCCATCCTACCCAAAGAGGATCTCAGGGTTATTTACCCTCGGGGACTTCTAAAAGTGGGTGTGCAACTCAGATCGAAGAGGTGGTTACTGATGTCTTGACTGACAATCTGATCTGATTTATTGTTTTTCTATTATATCCAATTGTGCATTGCAATAAACTAATATTTTCTCTATACATTCCACTCACTTTTCTCATCTCTTTCTCCAATGGGTATATCTGAGATGCTTTTACAGGATAGACTTACACTATCCAGAACCATAAACTCGGAATTCAGCTGAACTTAGCCAGGCCACCTCTTCTAGTGTATTGGGTTTTGATGGCTTAAATCCCCTTTGATTACTACCCTCTGTGCTTTTGATGAGAAATAACCCAATTGTTGAAAATCTTCATACATTAAAGACATTAAATATTTCCAGTATACGTTATTGAATTTGTAAGCTTCTAGATTTGATCGTGTAAATATTTTTCCATCAACATTTTGAATCATACTTCTCTGGTTCATTTTATTCTGATGATGGATCAGAAAGTATGATCTGAAATGTTGATGGAAAAATATTTACCCAATCAAATTCAAAAACTTACGAATTCAATCTTCATATATATATATATATATATATATATATATCTTATTTTCAGTGGGTGTTCCTTGATGATGGCTGACTAATTTCCCAATTCATTTCAATCCTTTTTCATGTGGGCTTTTTGTTCTATGATCAATGAGTCTCTGGTATCAATGGGATAATCACCCATTAAATAATGAGCACAAGATTTCGAAAGATCATGAATGGATTCTAAGCAGTTGGTTTTGTCTATCATAATATCCCTTCTCCTCACTCAGTAAATGCTTAACATGCTTTCTTTTGGCTCTTTTAAATCAGTTTTTGGGAGATCGGGCTTTTGATTTTGAAGAAATAGTCCTGTCTTTCAGCCTGTTTGTAGACTGATCTTTAGCACATGTTCACCATCTTCATGGGGTAATCTTTTATTTACTACTGACCATGTAATGATCTGGTTTGCAGTCTCTGTTTCGAGTACATTCAGCAGGATACGGACTGTTGGGGGAACTAAAGCAGCCGATGCAGAGTCAAAAGCATTATATTGAAAGTACTCGTAACTGTTACAAAGGTGCTAATAACTCTTTTCTTTCCTTTTTGAAGTTCATAAAACATTCTTTTCATCTAAATCAATAACTAGAGAGGTCTAGCACATAGTTTGCTTTTTCATCTTGCTTCCACTTGCTTCCCGTAGTGATGAAAAATGTTGTTCCTCTGAAGACTTTTGGGTGAGATTTTGTTTTCATAAATGAACTCTATTACTGCGCTGTTTTCACACAATGTATAACATTACTGATTTTACTCACATGAACATCTATGTAGGTATCTAGATATAACTGTTTAGTTTTCTTAGTTTTAATGTTTCTGAGCCCCTCTTTCTT
This sequence comes from Sequoiadendron giganteum, assembly GCA_007115665.2. Classification (NCBI taxonomy): domain Eukaryota; kingdom Viridiplantae; phylum Streptophyta; class Pinopsida; order Cupressales; family Cupressaceae; genus Sequoiadendron; species Sequoiadendron giganteum. The sequence goes on from CM021105.1 coordinate 149,593,049, forward strand.
AAAATAGTAAAGAGATCCGTAACATTTTGAAGCACTGTAATAAGTTGAAAATCTTCTCAAATACCCATTAGGGTTTTTTGTCAGACCCAACACAATAGGTTAAGATCTTCTCAAATTGTCATTGATGTTTAATGGGTTAAGAATGCAATCATGGCCATAGTCAAATTACTGTTGCTAGTAAATTGGCATTGTGTAACTATGAAGGAAATAGGTGTTATAATATTATAAATATTTGTGATAATCAATATGTTGGAATAGTAAGATTGGCATTGTGTAATTATGAAGGAAATAGGTGTTATAATATTATAAATATTTCTGATAATCAATACGTTGGAATAATAAGATTTATATATTGTAATAAAGTTATCTAGTGATTTATGGTTTATTATTGTTATATAAATATTTATTTAGTTGAAAGTTTTAATTCTCAAATTAATTTGGATAAATTATGAAAATGCAATTTTTTATAGACATTTTGACAGTTGTAAAACTCCATATGAATAAAATAATATTATTACTCATGTTTATTGCACAAATGTAATATTCTTCAAATTTTCTAATACACCTAGAAAGAAAATCCAGAATATACCATCTCTACTTTAGACAAAATTAACTTCTTTGAAAAGACATCTCACATTATCATTCTTTTTCCTTCTTTTTATTCTCTTTGTAATGTAATTCTTTGTGTGCAATCCAACACAGCAGGGGAAGAGAGCGAGGTATTAAGACATGATAAGATACTGAGGACACAACATTGCTTCCTTGGTTCCTCTTTATACTATGGGGGACCTGATGAGCTTTATGGCATTCCAGAAAAAGGAAAGGGAAAACAAAATGAGGCATATTCTCAACCTTTCTAATTTTCTTATAAGATAGCTGTAAGTAATTTGATGATAAGCATTAATTATCTGTGTACAGATTAAAATGGCAGCGAAACAATTGGAAGAGACCATCGACCCCTTTCACCTTGAATGCCCAAGAAGGGGGAACTGTTGGGAAGGTCGGAAAAATTCTCCTGAATGTTTCATTTGTTTTATTTTTAAACCAGCTTAATTTGTACGAACAAATATTATAGTTTTGATGTTTAGATTTTTTTTCACAGGTTCTCTTCACTATTAAGTTCTGAATTCCCTCAAACTGCAGGATTTTATCAATCTTTGAGGTAACATCATCGTTGTACTATTTTTACTTTTTTGTTGTGTTTCTAAATGGATACAAAAGTGTTTTTGCTTCGTCATTTACAAAGACAAAATTGAATAGACACTTTTGTCATTTTTCAGGTGGAATATTTTCATTGTGAGATGCATAATGTATTATTAGTGAGCTTACCCATGTGAAATTGGTAATTAATGAGTCTATCCTAGATGAGAAAAACTGGAAACTGAATATAGCTCTCGTAACTAAGCATGGAAGGATTGCCTAATTATTTATATATTACCAGTATTCTGTTTATACTATTATTGGACGAGAGAAATTATTGTATGAGTTGAACAAGGTTAATAACATGTGTAATCTATTGCTGAAAGTTCATCCTCATGTTTCTGAATCATGCTCTTTTTACAGAAAGGACAGGCATTATATTAATGTAAGCTACTGTTGGTAATAATATAAAATTTAGGGGCCCAGATGCATTACCATACCGAGTAATGATTTCAATTAAGTTAACTATTTAATAAAATGATTAATGAATTGGGAAAAATAAATCCACACGTCTACATGAAAGTGATTGGCCACATGCTTAAACAATAAAATGGTTATATTTATCGGAGAAAACAATTTGATAGCTCAACTATGAGTTGAAATAAATATATTGATGTGACGGCAACCTATCATCTGCTCAAGTGGGCACCTACTAGTCTAAACGTTTCTTCTGAATCGATCATGCTTTGAATTATTCTTTTAAGAAAAAAGTTAAATCTCTCAACATTTAAAATTCAAGACATAAGTAATGGTTCTTTTCGTTACAGTGAACTAAAGTTAAAAATAAATCTTAAATATTACACGAAAAAGATAGTAGGATGCCAACAAGAACATCATATTAAGAGTTTGCGTAGTAGATACATAATGAAACAGTGTTAAGAAATCGTGCAACAACCACCAAATTAAAATTGTGGATAGCAAAACCATGAAAGAGGAGTGGCTAGAGCTTGAACTCTTATGCCACTAGACACTCACTATTAGCTTGGCCTAAGTCGACAATGCATTGGATCTTATGAATTAACCTTGATTGCAAAGGGTGTTATTAAGGGAGGATATATTGTTGAAATGTTTTGCTATTTCATTAATAATCTCAACTATATTTTTATATTTACCTTCAACATCATTCATCTATTCGCACAGATCTTCGATCCATTTTTGAAGTTGTTTGTTCAGTTTGAGTTGTTCTTGTATAAATGTAGAAAGATTTGCTCAGTGAAGGGAATGATTAGAGTAGAGTAATTGCTTTTCCAATTTAATGACTATCAAATAAATGAGAAAAAACAATAATGCATATGCCTTGAACTAAATAAATTGAATAATCACCTCTCTATAGGATTTTGAGGCTACACTATGAGGCATGGAGAGACGTAATAATGTAGCTTCAAGATCAGATATACAAAAACTTGGTGGGAAGAGAGATCATAATGGTTTTCTAGATTATATGATTGATTTAGGAGCATCCTTGTTTGCAAAACAATCCTATATCAACCAAAAAAAATTCTTGCATTGCATTGCATTCAATAGAAGTTTCACCATTTAATTCCACATTTTACCGCATTATCGTTTCTCAGCTCACAGATTAGGATATAACATCTACACATCGACATCTATCACATATCTAGAATTTAGATCATTTGTATTTAGTTTCCGAAAGTTATCACTCTCAAAATTTCACTATAATTACCAATCAAAGCATTTGGGATCGACTTGGACCAAATTTCTTAGTGCTAACCTATTCCAAATCATGTGGATCCCAATGGGACATCATACAAGCATCTTGGGGTCATTGGACCTATCCTAGAGATTTGTAAGTTATTTCATTCTACGAGGAGCTATCTTTTCACATTTTGAGGCCGACATTCATATGTGATCATTCATCAGGTTATAAAACCTTGTGGATAACGTGGAACTTTGTTGGAGCTTGATAAGCATATTTATAATAATTTGTAATCATTATAAGATTCATTTAAATTAGTTAGTAGTTCATGACTAGTTAGACTTCACATTTTCGCATCAACCCTTCAAGGACTATAATAAGGCCTTTGGCCAGTTGAATGTTGAATGCCCTTGTGGCAAGACTATGAGCCTTGGATATTCACCCATGAGGCATATGTTGCATGTAAGATTACCAATTCAATAAAAAATCATATTAGTAGATCAATTTCTTGTGTTGACTCTAAGCTGCATGATTTTTATTTTTATTTTTGAATCCTCCATCTGTGACTACACCAAGTGGTATCAGAGTGATCTTGCGAGTCTTGAAGGCATTACTTGATGTGAACAAATCACCGACTTGAGGTAGATTGCAAGATGTTTTCAACCAATCTTCGATTGTGAGGTAGTTGAAACCCTTGTGAGATCGTTGAATTGTGGTAGTTGCACCAAATTCTAGGGGAGAGATGCCACCAAGGAGAGAGCCTGCTATGGAGAATATTGCTAGAATAATGGATGAGATGTTGGAAATGATGTGCAAGATACGAGTCTAATTAGATTAAGTAGAAGAAGATCGAAGGCGATGCCTAAACCCTAGACATGGGGATGAAAGTGATGATGAAGAAGATCATGTTGTGAACCAAATTGCAAAAACCCTAGGTGAAGAAGAAGAAGAATTAGATTAGATGAAGATGTTGAAAGCTATTTCAAAGATTAGGAAAACACCTAGAGTTGAAATTGAAAAATACGCGGGAAATTTAAATCTTGAAGAATTGATTGATTTGATCAATGAAATGGAAGAATACATTGAATATGAAGAAATCGAAGATCCTAAAGGAGCTAGATTCACAAAAACAAAATTGAAAGGTCATGGTGCTTTATGGTGGGAAGAAGTTCAATTAGATAAAAATAGAAGAGGGAAGGATAAAATTATCAAATGGGATAGAATGGTGATGACATTGAAGAAATTGTTTATAACTACTAATTACATGCTTGAATTGTTGAAAAGATATTATAAACTAAGACAAAAAGAGAGATCTGTGAAAGAATATACCTAAAGAATTCTACAAGATGATAATTAGAACCAGTCATAGTGAAGGAAGCAAAGAAAAGGTTGCAAGGTATATCAATGGACTGAGAACAAATATTCAAGAAGAATTGATCCTAGTAAAGTTAACATTAGTTGAGGAAGCATATCAATTTGCATTGAAGGTAGAAAAGAAGTTGAACAAGAAATTTGAGAAAAGGAAAAGAAGTGGAAGAGGAATATTTTAGAGGAGTGGACCCAAATCCTGAGAAAGAAGACTCTATGTAGAGTAGAACAAAGATGTAAAGCCATACTAAAGGAAATAAAAGGATGTTAATTCATACCACTAAGGTAGAGAAGACACAAATTTCTACCGCAGTGACAAAGGAGGTCATAATTCTTAATACAATGAAGGATACCAGAGAGATGAAAGAAGATCTGAGAGAAGACCATTTAGAGAAACCTATTTCAAGTGCGGAGGTGAAGCACACATAGCATTTGAGTGTCATCTAGAAAGTACAAGAAAAAAACTTGAGCATACTAGAAGAATAACTTATGTGGATGAAGAAAATGTTGAATTGCATAATTCAGTTGGAAAATCATAGAAAGGTGAATCATTGGTGATGAGGAGAGCTTTAGTGCATGAAGAAGTGACTTAGGAACAACCACAAAGGAAGAGTCTATTTAGAACCAAATTTAAGTCCAAAGGAAAGATATGTAAAGTTATCATTGATAGTGGTAGCAAGGATAATCTAGTTTTAGAGGAGATGGTAACCAAGTTGAATTTGGAGAGATTGAAATGTCTAAACCCCTATAGGATAGCGTGGATTTAAGATGGGAATAAAATATTGGTGAATGAGCAATGCTTGGTGAAATTAATATTGGATCATATAGGGATGAAGTATTGTGTGATATTTTACCTATGGATGCTTGTCATTTTTTGTTAGGAAGACCATGGAAATATGATAAGAAGGCAATTCATGATGAAATAACACTTACACTGTGACATCAAATGACAAAATGATTAAGTTGATACCTTTAGAGGAAGAGAAGACTGGATGTTGTGGAATTTCCAGACCGTGTTTGGTAGATGGAAGGAAATTTCTTAATGGATTGAGGCATGAGAACATGCGTTTTGCATTGATTCCAAAGAAAATAAATGGTTTGAAGGTAGAGAACCTTGCTATAAAGAATGGAGATGTAGCAAAACTACTTGTAGAGTATGAAGAAATCATGTTAGAGAATGCATCAGATGGATTGTTGCTAACCTGGAGTATCAACCATCATATAGATCTAATACTGGGAGAAAGTTTTCCAAACAAGGTAACACATAAAATGGCATCGGTAGAGAATGTAGAGTTGAATAGATAGATACAAGAGTTGTTGAAGAAAGGATTGCACAAAGAAAGTTGAAGCTCATGTCTAGTACCTATTGTACTTGCACCAAGGAAATATGATGGAGAATATCTACAAATTCAAGAGAAATCAATAGGATCACTGTTAAATATAGATTTCCATTACCAAGGATGGATGACATAATGGACTATTTGAGAGGAGCAAAGTATTTCACAAAGATTGATCTAAAAAGTGGATACCATCATATTAGAATTAGGGAAGGATATGAATGGAAGACTACATTTAAGACTAATGAAGGATTGTATGATTCGTTAGTAATGCCTTTTGGATTGACCAATGCACTGAGAACTTTCATGAGATTGATGAATGAGGTACTAAATAAATTATTGGGTAAGATTTTCATTATTTACTTGGATGATATTCTAATTTTCAGTAAGACTAGAGAAGAACATTTGTTGCACATCAAACAAGTATTACAGAAGTTGAGAGAAGGGAAGTTACTAATTAATTTCAAGAAGTGTAGCTTTATGAAGACATAGTTGGTATATCTTGGATTTGTTATTTCTACTGAAGGATTGAAGATGGACCCTAAGAAAGTAAGAGCAATTGTTGAGTGGCCTACATCGATAAACATTGGAGAGGTGAGATCATTCCATGGATTAGCTAGTTTCAACTAGAAGTTTATAAGAAAATATTTAGTACTATTTGTAACCCCATGACTAATAAAATGAGAGGAGATAAGAAGGAATTTAAGTGGACATCTAGAGCACAAATAATTTTTGAATTGTTGAAGCAAAAGGTGACATAGAAGCTAGTATTATCATTAATGGATTTTGATAAATTATTTCAAGTTGACAATGATGCAAGTGGAAATGCAATTGGAGTAGTGTTGAGTCAAGAAGGGAGACCTATAGCTTAGTTTAGTGAGAAGTTGAATGCTGCTAGAAGAAGATATTCAATTTATGATCAAGAATTCTATGCCATAATTTAAGCCTTGAAGAAGTGGAGACATTATTTGTTGCCAAAGTAGTTTGTGTTGTATATAGATAATCAAGCATTGCAGTATTTGAATAGTTAAGGAAATTTTAAAGAGAGGCATATGAGATGGGTTGAGTTCTTGTAGAGTTATACATTTGTGTTGAAACATAGGAGTGGCAAGTCAAATAAAGTTGTAGATGCATTAAGTAGGAGAAGGAATTTGCTAATAGAAATAAGGATGGAAGTATTAGGATTTGAAGAGTTGAAGAATATGTATGAAGATGATGCAAATTTTAGTGAAGCATGGAGAGCATGCAAGGAACCAATAGTGACATATCAGAGCCAATGGTTGGAATATTTCATTCAAGAATATATGTTATTCAAAGGAATCAGTTGTGTATTCTGAGGAATTCAATGAGGGGGAATTTGATCAAGGAGGAACATAGTGGAGGACTAGCAAGATATTTTATAGTGGATAAGACAGTAGCTTTGGTAATTGAACATTATTTTTTGTCGTAGATATGTAAGGATGTAAGAAAGTATGTCCAAAGTTGTAGAATTTGTTAAGTAGCAAAAGGGAGTAGTCAAAATAATGGATTGTATGAACCTTTGACAATACCAGAGAGACCTTGGGAAGATATAAATATGGATTTCATATTAGGATTTCCAAGAACATTGAGAGGATATGATTCAATAATGGTAGTAGTGGACAAATTTTATAAAATGGTGCATTCCATTCCTTGTAAGAAGACTAATTATGTTGTGCATTTTGTTGACTTATTTTTCAAGGAGATTGTGAGATTACATTGATTACCTAAGAGTATTGTTTCAAACAAAGACAATAAATTCATTGGATACTTTAGGAGGAAATTATGGAAAAAGATGAAGATATACCTAAAGTTCAGTTCAACATATCACCAACAAACAGATGGACAAATAGAAGTGGTAAGAAAAAGTTTGGGTAACTTGTTGAGATGCTTGGTTGGAGATAAGGTAGGAAATTGGGGAATAGTTCTATTGCAAGATGAATTTACATACAATAATTTAGTTAACCATAGTATAGGAAAGAAACCATTTGAAATTGTGATAGGAATGCATCCCAGGGGGTAGTAGAGTTAAGAGACATCACTATGGAGGATAAGAGGACTATGAAGGAAAAATAGTTTATAGATTTTATGGAGATGTTGCATTATTAGGTTTGGAAGTATTTGGAAAAAATGAATAGTAAGTATAAGGAGAAGGAAGATGAGCACTAGAGACATGAGGAATTTTCTATTGGAGATGATGAAGTAATGGTATATCCGAGGAAGGAGAGATTTCCAATGGGAACATACAATAAGTTGAAGATGAGGAAGTTTAGACCACAAAAGATTCTAAGGAAGTTTGATTCTAGAAATGAATATGAAGTAGAGTTACCAAATACATTGGGTATATCATTTATTTTAAATACTGCAATCATATATGAGTATCATGGGGGATAGTCAAGTTGCAATAGTAGTGAAGTGAATTTTAAAGAGTATTTGCCATATTAGGAACTAGAGGAGATTGAGAAGATTTTGGATACCAGAATTAGAAGGAGCACTAGGAACAAGCAATGCAAAGAGTACCTTGTGAAGTTTAAAATTAGACTAGTGTAGGATACATCATGGATTCCTCAGCCTGAGGTAGACCATTTTGGTTTTCCTCTTAGCCCTGGAAAGTGAGGGACTGGTGCAGGGCACCATGGCTCTTAAATGTTGGAAATGTTAGTTTTGGGATGAGAAGTCATGTTTCTGATTGAATAAGGTATATTTAGACCATGTTTAATGTCTTTTCATTTTTTTGAGTAATTTGGTAATAGGTTGTGCAAAGTTGTCATTTTTGCTAAAAGTTGTAAAAAGTTGCTATGCAACTTTGCATTTTGAGGAAGTTGAATGGTCATGAGACTTGAAAGGTAGTTATAGTCAGTTGTTTGGATTGTAAAATGTTTAAATACATCATATAATGGTCGAACCGAGGTTGTGGAGGTGATTTTGTAAGTTGAACATCAATAAATTTTTGGTTTCCTGTATTTTTCTATTGTAATTTTATGCTACAAGAGGTTATGCGGCCTTGTACAACCTTCAAGTGGTCTCAAATTTATTAGAGTTGATTTGTAATTGAATATAATTTCCAAAAAACTTGGTTTCATTGAATTTCATTTAGTTTTGAGCATTTTAGAAGCATTTCTCTTCATACCGCTTTGAAAACCTAGGTTTTGGTGCTTTGAGAGAAAAAAATGAAGCTTTGAGCCATTCCACTAGTGAAATGACCTAATAAATGGTGGAATGGAAGATATTAGGATTTTTTTTGATTTTATGAAGTTTTCAAGAGTAGGGGTTAAGGATTTGAGAAAATGGGTTGATGCCCTAGTTGATTAAAGTCATGTTTTAAAGCAATTTAGATGCATACGTGATAGGGTTTGTGGAAAAGCTTTGAAGAAATTGTTTTGGGTGATGGAAAGTGTTTTTGTAGACCATATTTGACATTTATAGGCTGGTGGTATGAGGTATTGTGCTCTATGTTATGAAAAACACAAAGTGACCTATCAAAATAAGCGTAATTAGGCCTTTTTCAAGTGTAGCAATAAAATTTAGCCCTTGGTGTTCGAAAAAAAAACCCCTTGAAATTTTGATATGCTATCAAATGGATTAATGGGTATCCAAAATGAGTCTTATGTTGTGGCTTGGAGGTCTTATCTGAATTTTATGAAAAAAGTATCTTGTTTGTTGTGCTACAAGGAAAGGTGTCAATTTGTGAAGGAAATCATTGTGTTTAAGGTGTCGAGAATTTTTCAAGGATTTGATTGAGTTGGTTTGTGATCCCCACCCCTTCTCTACACCAATTTTTTATCATAGCATATGTCTGATCTAAAGATGGAAAGGGTGAAGTGAAAAAGTGAACAAGATGCCTTCAAAAGGTAACACTATGGTGAGAAAGATGAATGAAATGGAAGAGAAGACTACAAGAGAGATTAAAAGGTTGAAGGAGCTGCAAGATAGGTTGATAGCAAGCTTAGAGGCTATGAAAATAAGTCAGAGAAGAGGCATAATCACTGATGAAGAGAGTGACATTGAAAATGAAGGGGAGAAGGAGAATCCCCCAAAAGAGATTCAAGAAGAAGAGTTGGATCGTGATGAGCAGACGGTGGCCAAGCTATTGGGATAAGTCAAGGAAGATAAACACAAGGTGAAGATTGATTTACCAATGTATGTAGGTAATTTAAATGATGAAGAAATTTTGGATTGGATTGCAACACTTGATAACTATTTTGAGTGTGGAGATGTACCTGAGGAGCAAAAGATCAAGATAGCAAATTCAATGTTGAAGGGGCATGCTTGATTATGGTGGGACTATGAATATACTAAAAGGATCAAGAATGGTAAGTCAAAAGTACTATCTTGGGATAGAATGGTGACAAATCTCAAGGGTAAGTTTCTACCAAGTGATTATGCACTTCAAATGTATGAGAAAATTCAAGGTTTGAAACAAAGAGAGATGAATGTTAAAGATTATACTGATGAGTTATATAGGATGATTATAAGGGAAGGTCACATGAAGGATGATGTGGAGAAGGTGGCTAGGTATCTTAGTGAGTTAAGATTCAACATTCAAGATGAGTTAACTTTGGAAAATCCAAGAACAGTTGAGGAGTTCTATCAAATGGAAATAAGGGTAGAAGAAAAGTTGAAGAGAAGGCAAGACAAATAGACTAGGGGTAGAGGCAGAAATTTCAGAGGAAGAGGGTAATTTTATAAAACAAGCCAGCCACGTGAAAGTCAAGAAGATACAAGAAAAGCCAATGAATAAGTTTCTGATTAGAGAGGTGGATTTAGAGGAGGTAGATTAGGCTTTAGAGGCATATTTGGAGGTCAAGGAAGAGGCACTAGTGGATTCACATGAAAATGCTATCAATGTAATAAGTTTGGATATCTAGCATGGAAATGTAATGAAGGGAAAACCTCTACTTCACATGGCGGTGAAAGAAGGACTCAATTGGTGCAAGAGGAGGACAATGAGAGTGTAAAATCTCCATCATTATAGGCTTCTCTAGAGGTTGGTGAGTCACTAATGGTAAGAAGAACACTCATCAAGCAATCAAAGGAGAAGGATCCATCACAAATAAGGACACTCTAAGAAACCACTTGTAAGTGCATGGGTAAGGTATGTAAGGTTGTGATTGATTCAGGAAGCACATATAACATGGTTTCTAATAAGATAGTTGAGAAACTTAGATTGCCTAGAATACCACATGAAACTCCTTATAAAGTTTCTTGGTTGAATGAGGGTCAATATATTTTGGTTAATGAGAAAGCTTGGGTGGAGTTCAATATGGGAGGGTATAAGGATAAAATTATATGTGATGTGTTGCCTATGCATGCGTGCCATTTTTTGCTAGGGAGACCTTGGCAATTTGAAAGGCATGCTTTGTATGATGGTAGAAGGAATACATATGAGATAGAAAAGGATGGAATCTCTTTTACTTTGACATTCTTGAAAGAAGATGATAAAGGACAAGCTAAGCAAGCTAATGTGACGATGGTTGGTAGGAAAGAGTTTATAAAGGTAGAGGAAAAGGAGGAAAGGAACATTGTAGACATTCCTAAACATGAAGATACTAAGACAATATAATTGAATAAAGATTTGATTTTGGAGGGAAATGATATTGAGTTGGTGTCAAAATATGATTTGTTGAAGGTCAAGGATGAATTGATTCTTGGGATTCAAGATGGGATTAACGGGTATGTTGATATGATGATGGAAGGGGTGATTTATTTATAACTTTCAATAGGGGATAGTGATCATTCAGTTTTTTTCAAATCATAGGTTAGTGAACCTAATAAAGTAGCAGTCAAAGGGGTAGAGCATCAGATGGAAAAAGTGGAAAATAGAGGTGAAGAGATCAATGATAAGTTACAAGGGGAAAAGAGTAAGTTCAAGCACACAACGAGAGTGAAGAATAAAGTAGATCATTACAAGAGTGGAGGAGACATGATAACAGGTAAAGGGGTACATTAAACAACATTTTTAGGTGAAAGTTAAATCATTAATCATCTACCAAACAAAATTTTGTAGTTGAAGCATGACTTGGGTGCAAAAGAGTTCAACAAGACAAAGGATGATGCATGTTTTCAGTTTTTGGCTCATTGGAAGGGATTGATTGATGGAGTAACGAGTTGGAGATCAAAAAATGATGGAATCAAGATTGGATTTGATGTGGTAGCATTGTCCTCAAGGGTACTTGAGTTCCTTTTTTTCTCGGGAGTATGTTGTAGGGCACCATGGCTCTTAAATGTTGCAAATGTTAGTTTTATGATGAGAAGTCATGTTTTTGATTGAATAAGGTCTATTTAGACCATGTTTAATGTTTTTTTCATGTTTTTGAGCTATTTTGTAATAGGTTGTGCAAAGTTGGACCATTTTTGCTAAAAGTTATAAAAAGTTGCTATGCAACTTTACATTTTGTGCATTTTGAGGAAGTTGAACAGTCATGAGACTTGAAAGGTACTTGTAGTCAATTTTTTGGGTTGGCAAATGTTAAAATACATCATGTAATGGTCGAACCAAGGCTCTGGAGGTGATTTTGTAAGTTGAACATCAATAAAGTTTTGGTTTCCTATATTTTTTATTGTAATTTTCTGCTACAAGAGGTTGTACGAACTTGTACAAAATTCAAGTTGTTTCAAATTGATTAGAGTTGACGTGGAATTGAATCTACTTTACAAAAAAATTGGTTTCATTGAATTTCATTTAGCTTTGATCATTTTAGAAGTATTTTTCTTCATACCACTTTGAAAATCTAGGTTTTGGTGCTTTGAGAGAGAAAAAAAGAAGATTTGAGCTATTCCACCAATGAAATGGCCTAAAATCTAGTGGAATGGAAGTAATAAGGATTTTTTTGACTTTATGAAGTTTTCAAGAGCAAGGGTTAAGTATCTGAGCAAATGGGTTGATGCCCTAGTTGATTAAAGTCATGTTTTTAAGCAATTTAGATGCATGGGTGATAGGGTTTGTGGAAAAGATTTGAAGAAATTTGTTTGTGTGATGGAAAGTGTTTGTGCAAAACATATTTTACATCTCTAGGCTGTTTGTATGAGGGATTGAGCTTTGGGTTGTGAAAACTGCAAAGTGACCTATCAAAATAAGTCTAATTAAGTCGTTTCCAAGCGTAGCAACAAAATTTAGCCCTTGGTGTTCCAAAAAAACCACATTTAAAAATTGTATATGTTATCAAAATGATTAATGGGTATCCAAAATGGATCTTAGATTGTGGGTTGGAGGTCTTATCTAAAAATTATGACAAAAATACCCTGTTTGTTGTGCTACAAGGAAAGGTGTCAATTTGTGAAAGAAATCATTATGTTTAAGGTGTCAAGGCTTTGTCAAGGGTTTTATTGAGTTGGTTTGAGATTCACACCCCTATTCTATATTAGGGACTCACTTTTCTTCTAACCCTGACAGTCTAATGCAAGAGCATCCGTGGTTTCAAATTAATCTTATATCAACAAAAAAATATTTCTTTCCTTGCATTGCATTCAATAGAAGTTTCAACATTTCATTTGGAATTTTACTACATTATTGTTTCTCATCTCAAAAATTAGGATATAACATCAAAACATTGGCATATATCACATATCCATATTTCAGATCATTTTTATTTATTTTCTAAAAGATATCGCTCTCATAATTTCATAATAATTACCAATTAAGGCATTTGGGGCTGACTTGATCCAGATTTCATAGTGCAGACCTATTCTAGATTGGTGGATCCAATTGGGACATCATACAATCATCTTGGGTTCATTGGACCTATCTTGGAGATTCACAAGTTATTTCATTTTGCGAGGACCTATCTTTTCACATTTTGAGGCCGACATTCACATGTGATCATTCATCGAGTTATCAACCCTTGTGGCCAATGTGGACCTTTTTTGGAGCTTGACAAGAATATTTATAATCATTTAGGACTCATTCATATTAGTTAATAGTTCATGGTTAGTTAGGATTCATATTTTTACATCAACCCTTCAGGGATTGTAATAAGGCCTTTGACAAGTTGAATGTTGAATGCTCTTGTGGCAAGCCTCTCAGTCTTGGATATTCACCCATGAGGCATATGTTTCATGTGAGATTGCCAATTTTGTTGGAAAAACAAGGATAGACAACTGAGAGGGGGGGGAGGTGAATCAGTTGTTACCAAAATAACACTTATACAACATTAATCAACCTTATATCACAAATCTGATAATTAATAGTGCAAGCACTAAATCAACAACACATCAAAGACACATGAACAACAAGATTTTATACATGGAAAACCTACTAGGGGAAAAACCGAGGTGGATGTTAGTCCACAAGATTATACCCTATTAGAAGTATAATGAAGTATAAAAAGGAATGCACTTGCATTTAGGTGCACTGCCTAGAGCACACTGCTCAATGGGAAGGATCACTGCCTTACATATAGTAATCATATTAAATCCACCTGATGAAGTTGAACTAAAAAAAAAGCTTCTACAAAAGCCTGATTATAGTTCTAGTTAGGCGCACAAAAAATTCTTCAAACTCTTCCACCCTCTGCTCAATCTCTTCCACAATCTACTCTGAATGATCTAACCTTTATTTGCACATGTACACCACTTGTACACTTGAGCACTTCCTCCTAAATGAGGAAAACGATCTCATATATATATCCACTACACAAATTTACAACCACTATTTAGTCAGCCACAAATAAAGAATAAATTACAACTGTGGGCCTCAATACATAGATAAATTTCAATGTGCACCAACACAAGTTGGTAACAACATAGTGAGGACCCAAACAAACACATATAAACATGCCAATCAATAAAATATTAATCCTTATGGATCCCCAACATGCTAACACCATCATGTTATCCAATAAAATGAAAACTCAGGCACACATCAGAAAAATCTCTGATCATGAACACTCCAATCAATGCAGACGCACAACAAGGATAGAGCACGATATATACTCATCCATGAATGTCACAGGTACATGCGTAACACATGAAATTACCATAATTTCATCCACTTCAACCAAGATCATCATCTACAAAAATTGAATAATTGTAGGCACACAAATCTTCATAACTTCCACAAGACTTGATGCGAAGCTCTGAAAGTTTTAGAAAACATACTAGAAAGATTAAAAAAAAAACCCTTTGAAGTGAACCTTCAGATCTTCAACATACATATCTTTCCAACATTCTGACCTTCTCAGCTCCACTGGCTGCCTATACTATATTTTTAACAGTTTTCTCAATATCCTCGACATATACAACCTTAAGCAACATTAATGCTAATAGTGTTGACGTCAATGACAACCACATATCAGCAACAAAACCACAACATCCAAAAATCTCCCCCTTTGGCATTGATGGAAACACATGATGTGAAAATATTACCATCATCCCAACTAACTCTTCTTCAACAATCTCCCCATGAGTTTGTGCACTCTTTCCTATTTCCTTCATTTCTCTTCTTTCCCACATTTTCACATTATTTATCTCCCGCTTTGACATCAATGGAAAAGGTACACATTCTTTGATCACTCATTTGAATCATCTAACTGCTCCCCCTGAGTAGTAGCCACCACAACATCAATCCAAAATATGATATGGCTATGAATTCACAGACTGATGCAAATACCTGCATCTTAGTTTTGATCAAGAGGGGAAATCACCCCTAACTTGCCTCTGAGGTACTCAAAATTATCCTTAAGCAACATCTTGGTAAATATATCTACAATTTTCTCTTTGGTAGGTATGTACTCCAATCTAACTTCTTTGTCACTTACTTTGTCTTTCAAGAAGTGATACTTGATGGATACATGCTTTATCTTTGAATGCAACACTAGATTCTTAGAAATGTTAATGGAACTTGAATTGTCACATAATATGGCAATGGGTTCTTCATATTCAATTTTGACATCTCTTAAAATTTTCTTCATCCATAATACTTGGGTACAGTTGTTTGCAACAACAATGTATTCTACCTTAACAATAGACAATGAAACCGAGTTCTTCTTTTTGATTAGCCAGGATACCAACTTCTTACCTAAGAATAATGCACAACCACTAGTACTCTTCCTATCACCTACATCTCCTTCCCAATCAACATGAGTAAAAGAACTTAGCATAAGATCATCATCCTTAAGATACTTGAGACCAAGATCGAATATCCCTTTCAGATATCTGAAAATTATTTTCACAACAGTCACATGAGATTCTTTATGATCAACTTGAAATCTAGCAACCATGCATACAACATTCATTATATCTGGCCTAGTCTGAGTCAAATAGAGTAATCCACCAATCATTGACTTGTATCTTGTCTTATTTTCTTTAGGAGAATCATCTTTTTGTGTGATTTTGCATTCGGTCACCATATGTGTACCAACTGATTTTGAATCTTCCATGCCAAACTTGTTCAGTAAATCTTTCACATACTTAGATTGAGATACAAATATTCCATCATCTAACTGAGTGATTTGCAATCCTAAAAATAATTTCATCTCTCTTATCATTGACATTTCAAATTCACTTTTCATTTCATTGGAAAACTTCATACACAAATCATCATCACCTTCAAAAATAATATCATCAACAAAAACTTCAATGATCAGTTCTTTGTTCTGATCCAACTTGAAATAAAAATTGTTGTTAGCAATACCTTTATTGAATCCAATTTTCAACAAGTATTTATCCAATCTAGCATACCAAGCTCTAGGAGCTTGCTTAAGTCCATATAGAGATTTCTTCAATCGACATACCTGTTGTGTAGTTTTTGCACACATGCCCCACTGAAAGTGGGGACCCTCTTTTTTTGCTTTTCGGTGTCTTGACCCTTCTTTTCTAGGGGTTTTGGTTGTTTTTGGATCGTGCTTCGATGTCCATTTTTCCAATTGAAGTGGCACATTTGTGAAATTTATTGAAAATCTTGAGTTCTGACTTTGTTTTGGAGTTTTCACTGCTTTCGGGAAAATCCACCTAGGACGGATTCTCTCGATTTCCTGTCGATGCCCGAGGTTGCTACTTTTTACCCACTTTTGGGAAAATTTGTATGTCCTAGATTTCATCAAAGTCCATCACCACGTCGAATCCCTAGGGTTTTGTGGTCGTGGTTGTCTTTTTGACTGCATTAATGGTGTTTGTGCGAACGTTTGGGGCTTTGATATATTGTTTTTGAGAAGTGAATGATCATCTGAGTTTGTGCATTTGCTATCATTCGAGCTTGAGTCCTCAAAATTTTGGTGTGTTGCTGGATTATGATTTTTGGGGCCGTTTGGACTATGCATCTACATTTCGTGTGCGTGGATTGTGTCTTGCTCGCATTTGACGGTTTTTTGTTGGCATCATCAATTTCAGCCTTTCCGCTTTCATGGTATGTAAATATGCCCTGCCCTCTGTTGATTTTGATTGCTTTGCCTCATTTTCCTTTTGGGTCCTCGTGGTTTCTTGATTCCCTTGGGTTTGCATGTCGTCATTGGCATGTTTGGGTTTTTTCATTGTTATACCAGTCCATGTAGTTCATCTTTGATGTTTACTTTTTGACTGGTATTGCTTCTCATTTGGGCGTTTGCTTACGATGGTTTTAGATTCTCCATTCTGGTGTGCGAGCAAGTCATGTTTAGGTTCCCTATGTTTTCATGGCAGGATCTTGACCTAGGGCATGGCCAATCCTCTTCAAATTGTTGTAAGGGGTATTGTAAATTCGTGTTTCATTCATTGGAGGTCTAGGTTAAGTTATTGTTAAAGTTCTGGCTTGAGATCCGAATTGATTTGAATCGTTTTGGTGAAAGTAAGGAAGATGTGGACAGGTTCGGGTTTTCGAGGTCTTTGCAGAATTCTGCTTCCCCTGGATCTCCCTGGCTTTTCTATTTCTTTCTCTTTTACCACCTTTTTCTTGGATTTCATTTGTCTCGCCAAAATCCGCTCCGTCCGAATTTCCCTGATGTCTGTGGTCAGGTGATTTTACCAATTATAGGCTTTGAAAATGTTATATCTAGATTTCACCAAAATCTGTTCCATCCAGATTTTCCTGAATAAGTCTGTGTCTCCTCATTTTTCCTGGGTTGGTTCTAACTGTTGCTATTTTTGCCAAAATCCGTCTCTGATGGATTCTTCTGGGTTTTCTAGGAAAATGTCAAAATTGATGGTTATAAAAGATTTATTTATTGATGATGTATTTGATTGATTAAATGAGCTTATGCTAAGTGTCTTTAATGTTATTCTTTTGTTGATGGATGGATTAATACAATGTTATGAGATTTTGCATGTTTGGTTCACTGGAATCCGCCTCGTCTAGATTTTCCCGAAAATCCTTTCTAGTGTAGAATCCGCGGGTGGGGCTAAATCCCAAACTTTGGGATGCTGATTTCTTGCACTTCTTATTTCTTGTGGATCTGATTATGATTGTCTTTGTTGGTTTGCAGGCAGGATCAAGACAAGATTTTGTTGGTCGAGGCAAGGGGAAGGCATTAGATGGTGTAGAGAGTTTTGTTATAACAGATACAGAAAAGGTAAATTTAGACATTAAGAGCATAATTCCTTAGAGTAAGCTAACCTCAATTTGGTCAGGGATCACAGACACAAACGTAGGCATGTGGGACTACAAGGAATTCAAGGCAGAGATGTCAGCACCGAGCCCTCCTCCGTTGGCTAAGAGAATTGTGGATTCAGGGTTGGCTCATGTTGTAGGTTTCCCTTCCTCAGTGCAATGCTATGAACTAGTGCTTGAGTGTGCTAGGAACTATGATAGAGGGACACAAAGGATAATTGGTCCCCAGGGAAGGATTCTTGTTGGTTTCTGTCCTGTGGCCATTGCCTCAACCTTTGACATGCCTGACAGGTTTCATGTAGTAGGTTTTGACATGGATGGTGCCAGGAAATATTATGAAGAGAACATAGTCAAGTCTTGGTAGGTGATCAAATCTTTGCTAGAGAAGCCAAAATCCCATTTTTCCAAGTTGCCTAAGCAACTATTCAGGCTTAAATTCAAGAGGGAGTACTACAATGTCATCACTCTTCTCAGCAGGTTGGTGGGGCTGGAGTGTGTAGGTGTATTTGAAACCCAGATGTTCAATTTGATTGCTAGAATGGAGCAGGGAATTGACTATCATTGGGCAGGCGTCATCAGTGTTGTGATTCATGAACACTTGTGCAACGTCTTGCAGACCAAGACTTTCACTATGACCTCTTACTTAGTATATTCATTGGCCAAACTTCACCCATACAAGGGGTTAAGCACTAGGGGTATTTTTGGGCAAGATTCTATCTATGAAGTGTATCCATAGCTGCACCTAACTGGTGGAAGCTACCAAAGGTCAAATGATGCATTCACAATGTACATCACCAGGTTGCTCCAAGCTGTAGAACATATGAGAATTTTAGGTAAGGCAAAGGAATTAATAAGGAGATATGGAGCATGGTTTATCCAGATCCCAACCTTCTCATATATCAGAGTTGATGGTTTTCAAAGGGCTCCCTATAGACTCCCTAGGTATCCCACGGATGATATGGTATTGTTGGAAGTCACTAGGGAGATCTGTGACTTAGACAATATTGTGAAGGGAGAAATGCACAAGATAGGTTTTGGGAATGATTTCCCTCTAAAGATTGGGATGGGTGAGGTATATCCTTCTATTCAGTCTGCTCATGCTACCAAGGAGGAGATGAGTACTTTTGGGCTCTCTTTCCATACTAAGAGAGCAAGGTTTGATATCACTAGCGATGCTCAAAAGAAGGCCAGTAGGGAGTACAACCATAGGGCTCACATTGGAGATTATTGGGTCAACCTTGCTGATGAGTTTGAGGTAAGGAAGAAGAAGTTCTCTAGGTTGCCAGTGGATTTGGTGAGACTATATAATGCGAAGGCCATTCTTGACCAGGTGGAAGAGGATGGCAATGTAATCTAGGGTCATGTTTTGAGGTAGTAAAGGATAGACTAGTTGGAGAAGTTGACTGGTTAGAGGAGGAAAAGACTGAATTGGGCCAAGTCATGGCCCCAGTGATCAAATATACCAAGATGTGGTTGAAACACAAGATGTTAGAGCTAGAGAGCGAAGGTGTTTCATGCACCTATGATCTGATGGGAGACTTAGGGTCTCACTCTGCTTTCAAGGGCTCACTTGAACCTGATCCAAAAGGTAAAGAGAAGGTGGATTCTCCTTTCAGAATCTAGGTAAGATATGTTCAAGTGAAAAAGGCCATGGAGGAAGGTAAACAGAGGAAGCCCGTTGCTAAGAAGAGGAAGCATGCCTCAAGGAAAGAAGCTGAGAAGAGTAAGGAAGAGGAAGAGGAGGTAGAAAGTGCTCCTCCACTGACAAAGAGGAGAAGGACTACAAAGCTGTCACAGAAAGTGGAGGAGGCTCCTAATGTTGACAAGGAAATCGAGCCACCAGTGGTAGAAGTGGAAAGCTCAGGGGAAAAGACACAAGTTTACATGAGGAGGTCAAGGACTCCTTCCCCTAGGGATACAACAGTAAAGGAGAATGTTTTAGTAAGTGTCCCTGTTGTTGAGCAGGTAAATGTCTCCATTCCTCAGGCTGTTGATAGCACACAGGAAGAACCAAAGAAGGATGAAGATCCTAAGGATTTGGGTGAGGAAGAGTTTCAAGAGGGAGACCTCTATAATGCAAAGGCAAATATTGATAAGGTAGTACAGTCTCCTTTGGTATCACTTGTAGATTCGCTTGTGAGGGAACAAATGGACAAGTCTCCTCAGAAGGAGGAAGAAATACCAGCTAGGGCCCCTTCACCAGTATAGGTGGTTGTGGAGGAATGAGAAAAAGAGAAAGAGAATCCAACTATGGACACTCCTAAGAGTCCAGGTGTTGAAAAAGAGACAACTGTTGATCAGCAAGAGCAAGGGCAAGACAAGCAAGATATAATGCCTGTTGGGTACACTATTCTAGATTGGCTTGAGAAAGGATTGAAGAGTAAAATGGTGATAGTGGAGGATGCTCCTCCTAATTGGGATGCCCTCATGGCTAATGTAGAGAAAAAAAGGATTAAGAAAAAAGCAAGGGTGGTGTCAAGGATTGAGAGAGATGGGTCAGGTAACAGAGTGGCCCACATTGCTACCCCTGCTCCAAACAAAGATAGAGACAATGTGACTACCCAAGACTATGATGTGCAAACTGTTGACTTGGGCCATGCTACTGTGGAGCAAGACATTGAAGAATATGAGGGCTTCAGTGCAGTGATTGTGGGGAGATTGAAGAAGGCAATGCAAACAAGGCATGAGCTCGAGAGGGAGAATGATAAATTAAGGAAATACTTACAAGAGTTGATGAAACCTTTGCATGCAATTGGATCTTCCTCCTTTTTTGTAGGTTTCTTGCCTTAGGAGACAATCTCTGAACTTGAGAAGATGAAGAGCACTACACATGCTACAATTGCTTGGCTGTAGGGTGTCCAAACTAAAGGAGATGATGCTACTAAGAGAATATTGTCAACTAGAGGGGATGCAATGAGGTCAGTGGATTGGTTAAAGGCTGCCTTGGCTCAAGATAATGTAGACACCAACCTCCTCCTCCAAAAGACTACTACAATCATGGGGTTTACTAAAGACAAATTGATACAGTGTAGGATTCTTCCTTCTCCAAGGGTTTCTGAACCTTGGGAATGGATTGAAATCCTACAAATGAGGCAGAGGGCCTTGAAGAAGATCCATAAGTAGGCATGATAGATTGAGGATACCTTGACTAGTGTCCATGATAAGTGCATTTCATTCTTTGAGGTCATGACTGGAAGGAAGAAGTTTTCTCCTCAAAATCTTAGTTTGGAGCAGTTTAGGGAATGGTGGAGAGATGTTTATTCTCCAATCAATGGAGGACCAATTACTGGACATCAGTTAGATGATGCTGCAACATATATTGCAGTTATAGACAAATATTTGGCAAGTAGGAATGATTGGGATGGTGCAATTAGGCAAGCGAGGGATGATATCAAGTCCCTTAAAAGAAGGATTAGGGTTTTTCCTGTGCCACCTGTTGCTGAGCTGGATAGAGTTCTATTGGCCGTACATGGTGAAGAAGATCGAGCAAAGGACAAGGATGGGGAGTAGCTATATAGGGCTACATTGATATTTGTGCTTCCCATTATTCACATGTGTTGGGTCGACCTTTTGGTATCTTGGTGGTTTTGGATGAAATTGGTGCCAATGGCACATTTCATGTTGTATTCGAAATATCTTTAAGGCTGACCTCTTGTAGGTCAATTTTTTTGTAAAATCCCAATTTGGGCCGACCTATCTTAAGGATTCTCTATAAAATAGGCATGTTGCCTCATTTGAAAAGATAGAATATATATAGAAGGGTAGATGTTTTATAAGTGTTAGAGTGAATTAGGGTTTATTCTCAAGCAAGTGTTGTAACATAAAACTGGAGTTGTTGCTATTTTGGATGATTTAATAAAAGAGAGATATTGTGTTTGGTATCTATCTTCTGGAATTTCATCTGACATGGTTCTTGTTATTCTATCTTTCAAATTGCTTATTAATTCATGGTTAAGTTATTTGGTAATGCTTAGGGTTTCATGTTAGGAATGTTTGCAGCAATCTCTAGTCCATACTTTTTGTAGTTAGCTAATTGTTAGTTGCTTTGCAAAGTTAGCCTGGACTTATAATTGTGCTTAGTTTAGTCAGAGGTGTTTGTTCATCTCAATTTCCATAGAATTGGTTGAGTGAATGTTTGTGGTTTGAAAATCTTTAAATACCTTAGAAGATTGCACTATTTATGTGAAATTGCAGATTCCTTTGGGTCAAGTAGAAAATAGTTTATGAGAGATTGGTCCATTTTGAACATTTTATCTTTTGGCATTTTCAATCTTAGGGTTAGAAGTAGTTTTAGAATTATTTTTGAAACCTTTATCTTTTGATGTTTCTTTATTATTAGGGTTCTAATCAAGTTTCCACGTACCAATTTATTGTTTATATCTGATAGATTTGAAATCCAATGTTTGCTCGTAGTAAGGTCCCATTCTGATTACCAACATTTTCACATTTATCACTGAGTTGTTTTGTTGCATTGTCAAAACCTGACACTAGAGACCTTGGGGTTATCTCTTTTCCCATAGAGATTTACCTTTCAAGAGAGATAGGATATCATATTCTGTCTGAGTTGTTGCTGTGTAGAAAACACCATGAACAATACCATGTCCTTTTCATCAGTAAATTGAAATCCATCCGGTTGTTCAACATAAACTTCTTCTTCTAGTTCATCATTCAAAAATGATGACTTTACATCCATCTGATATACTTTGTAATTATTGAAAGTAGCATAAGCAAGAAATAATCTTACAACTTCAATTCTAGCAACATGAGCAAAATTTTCTTTAAAATCAATACCTTCCATTTGTGAGTATCCTTTGAAAACCAATCTTGCTTTATTTCTGACCACATCATCTTGTTCATTCATCTTATTCCAAAACACCCACTTGGTTCTAATCACATTTTGGTTCTGAGGTCTAGGAACAAGATCCCATGTATCATTTATTTGTATATGCATTAGTTCTTCTTTCATGGCTTCCATCCAATGTTCATCCTTGCATGCTTCACTGATATTTCTAGGCCCAACTTTAGAGATTAGACAATACTCTTCCAGAATTATTCTTCTAGTTTTCACACCTTTCCTCTTGTATCCTATGATCTGACTATTAGAATGATTTCTCCTTACATATTTAGGAGTTTTGAAATTTTCTCTTACCTCTTGTTCTTGTGTTCTTTCTTTTTTCTTCTGCTATTTTCTGCTTCTTGATTTCCTTGGTTCACTGAAACAATTTGAAGTTGATTTTGTGCCTGAACATCATTTTCATTGTTAGCACTATCAAGTTGATCATCTAAATCATAACCACTAGATCTGGATGATTTACCAATATCTTCATCAACTTTGATATTTGCACTTTCAACCATTTTCTTCAACCTTTTATTAAAGAACTAGTAAGATTTTCTTTTAGTAGAGTATCCTAGAAAGATTCCTTCATCACTTCTAGCACCAAACTTTCCTATATCATCATCTCTCTTGATGTAGCATTTTCTTCCAATTTTTTTGAAATACTTGACAATAGGCTTATAACCGCTCAAAAGGTGTCTTACTAGAATTGTTGTTGACATTCAATCTATTAATGGTGTATACAATAGTACTTACAAATTCTCTCGAGTAGAAATGAGGAAAATTTTCTTCCAACATCATGGTTCTAGAAGTGTCTAGAATGGTTTTGTTCTTTCTTTCGACAACTCCATTCTGTTGAGGGGTCTGGGGAGTAAATAATTGTCTTTTGATTCCATGATCTTCAGAAAAAGAATTGAATTCTCGTGAAGTGAATTCACCACCTCTATCTGACCTTAGACATTTGATCCTTTGACCTGTCTCATTCTCTTCCATAGCTTTAAAACTTTTAAACTTTTCTTATCCTTCATGTTTTTCTCTTAAGAAAGTAACCCATATCATTCTAGAATAATCATCAATGAGAAACATAAAATACCTTTCACCTTGTAGGCTTTTGATTCTAGATGGACCACATAGATCAGTATGTATCAAATCCAATACTCCATTAGAGCTATACTATTTTCTCTGGAAATAATTTCTTGTTTCCTTTCCCATCTGACATTCCTTGCACATAGTGTTGGTAGGCTTCACTAACTTAGAAAAATCTATAACTACTTGAGTAGAGCTTATCTTGATAATTTTATCAAATTGTACATGACACAACCTCCTATGCCATAACCAATTTACATCAATTTGAGCAATCAAACAACTTTCACTAGCAACACTCAAATGAAAGATATTACCTTTTCTCTTTGTTCCTAAAGCAATCATATTTCCTTAACTTCTCATTATTTTGCACTTACCATTATTGAACTACAGATTGTAACCTTTGTCTACCATCTATCCAATACTCAACAAGTTGTGCTTTAAGCCTTCTACATAAAGAACATCATTAGTATTATGCTTACCACCAAGAGAGATAGTGCCTCTACCATGAATCACACCAGAAGTGTTGTCTCTGACTCTCAAAACACCACCATCATATTTTTCTAAGCTTAAAAACTTTCTTTTGTCACCAACCATATGATGTGAGCATCTGCTATCAATTACCCACTCATATTTTTCTTCAATTTTGGCTGCAAGAGCTTTCTCAACATTCACATTACTAGTAGATTCAATGGATACCTAACCATTTTCTTTGATAACAATAAATACCCATTCATCTTCATTTCCAGTTTCTTTATCAGATTCTTCATCAGTTACACCTTCTTCAACATAATAGCACTTTCTTTGAAATCTAGTGTTCTCAGGTTTGTACTTTGAAACTCTTTCAGGACATCTAGAAGCAAAATGAACTATTTTACTGCAAGAAGAACATTTAATAGGTAACTTTCCTTTGTAATTACCATGACCTCTTGATTCTCTTTTCACAATAAATGCTTCCAGTTCTTCCAATTCTTTTTCTTCATCTTCAATTTGCTTCATCTCATCTTCATACCTGAATGTTCTCTTGGAAATTTCTCCTGAATCATATCCCTTCTTGCTTTTCCAAGATATAGTAGCCTTGAACAGATTCAATCTTAGGAGAAGACACTGAATTCAATCAATTAAAATACAGCAAGTTTTCCAATCAACATATCTTTTGTAATATTTGTCACTGTCCTAAGTTCATCAATAGCATGATCTTTTATCTTGTAGGAAGGGGGCACATATCTAAGTATCTTAGCCACAATTTCATCATCATCCAAAGTTCTACCAACACATCTAATGTCCATCAATAATTCATTTATATTTTGTGAGAAGGAAAAAATGTTTTCATCTTCACTCATCTTCAAGCTCTCCCATTTGCGTTTTAGACTTTGTAGCTTAACACTTTTCACTAGTGCATATCCTTCATACAATGTTTCCAACTTTTTCCAACTCTGGTATGCATTAATCAATCCTAACACATTTGTCATCTCTAAATCTGTCAAAGCACTCACCAATGTTTCTACTACCCTGGTATTAATTTTTACTTGCTTGATCTCATCTTCAGAGGAAGGAGCATTTTGAGGAATAGTATAGGAATTTTGCATCATCTACCAGAAAGGTTCACCAATGCAATTCAAATGACATTACATACTGAATTTCCATAGAGAGTAGTTTGTACCCTAGAATCTAGGACTATCCTTCTTGAATGATGCCATCTTAGATCACCTCAAGTTGTTAAGCTTCTTTCAGAGGAACTAGATCTGATATGAATTGTTGGAAAAACAAGGATAGGCAATTGAGAGGGGGGTGAATCAATTGTTACCAAAATAAAATTTATACAACACTAATCAACCTTATATCATAGATCTGATAATTAATAGTGCAAGCATTAAATCAACAACACATCAGAGACACATGAACACCAAGATTTTATACGTGGAAACCCTATTAGGGGAAAAACCAAGGTGAATGTTAGTCCACAAGATTATACCCTGTTAGAAGTATAATGAAGAATAAAAAGGAATGCACTTGCATTTAGGTGCACTACCTAGAGCACACTGCTCAATGGGAAGGCTCACTTACTTACATATAGTAATCAGATTAAATCCATCTGATGAAGTTGAATTGAGAAATTAGCTTCTACAAAAGCCTGATCACAGTTGCGATTAGGCACACAAAAACTTCTTCAAACTCTTCCACCCTCTTCTCAATCTCTTCCACACTCTACTATGAATGATCTGACCTTTATTCACACATGTACATGACTTGTACACTTGAGCACTTCCTCCTAAATGAGTAAAACAATCTCATATATATATCCACTACATGGATTTACAACCACTATTCAGTTGATGACAAATAAAGAATAAATTACAACTATCAGCCTCAATACATGAATAAATTTCAATGTGCACCAACACAAGTCGGTCAAAACATAGTGAGGACCCAAAAAAACACCTCCAAATACACAAATCAATAAAATATTAATCCTTATGGATCTGCAACACGCTAACACCATCATGTTGACCAAGAACATGAAAACTCGAGCACACATCAGAAAAATCTCCGATCATGAACACTCCAATCAATTTGGAGATATAGAAAGGATAGAGGATGATCTAGACTCATCCATGAATGTCACAAGTACATGCACAACACATGAAACTGCTAGAATTTCATCCGCTTCAACCAAGAACACTGTCTAGAGAAACTAAATAACTGTAGGCACACAAATCTTCATAACTTCCACAAGACTTGATGCGAACCTTTGAAAATTTCAAAAAACATACTAGAAAGCTTCAACAACAAACCCTTTGAAGCGCACCTTCAGATCTTCAACATACAAATCTTTCCAACATTTTGACCTTCTCAGCTCCACTAGTTTCATGTACTATATTTTTTACAATTTTCTCAATATCCTTGACATATACAACCTTAAGTAGCTCATTAATGCTAAGAGTGTTGAAATCAATGAAAACCACATATCGGCAACACAACCACAACATCCAAAAAAATCAATAAAGAATAATAGTAGCAGATTAGTTTCTTGTGTTATGTTTGTTATGTTGACTCTAAGCTAGACGGTTTGGATTGTTCTTTTTGAACCCTCTATCTATGACTACACCAATGATCATGCTATTAGTACCAAAATCTATGACTACACCAATTTATTAAAAGTGTTATGTTTGTTAATGCTATCTGTGACTGCACCAATTTATTAAAAGTGTTATGTTTGTTATGTTGACTCTAAGCTGGACGGTTTGGATTGTTCTTTGTGAACCCTCTATCTGTGACTGCACCAATGATCATGCTATTAGTACCAAAATCCACTTTTAATAAATTCATGGAAAGGATTGTAGGGAAAATTGAGTGGGTGTTTTTAGGAACTTGAGTTTGGAAGCTTCTAGAAAGTAAGTTGGGGATTGCACATTAGCTTTGGATTCCCATTATTACAATCTGAGTTTCTACTATTTGAAGAGAACTTGGATTTAGAATAAAAATCAAGTCTAGAGACAATAAAAGGTAGAAGAGTAACCTTTAGAAGATGTATTTAATGGGGAATAAAATGCTTACACCATTCTTTAAGGAAATTTTACTAGTAGAAAATAATAAATTTTAGAGAAAGGGAAAAGAGGTGAACTCTTGAATCTTAGTGAAAATAGATAGTTTATCAAAATTCCTAAGGTGGTATTTGTATACACCTAAAATCGGTCTAGATGATCTAATTAATTAAATACAAGTTATTTAATTAATAAATCTTTTAATTCCTCTACTTATAAATAAATTCTAAATTTATTTATATAGTTCACATTTTTTAATTCTTCTTATCTTAAATCGCATTCTTCCATTTTAATTAAATAAACAAATTAAAATAGTTTGTTTAATTTAATTAATATATCCTTAATAAATTTGAATAATTCTAAATTTGAATTTAGTCACATGTCTACAACTTTTCCTCTTTCCACCTCATCATGTGTCTTAACAAATTGGAATATTTCAATTAATTAATTCAGCTTTATCTTCAACAAATTTTGAAACAAACTTGAGACACTTGGATTTCTTCTTCCATTTATTCTCCTCTACACTTATAAGATTGTTATACTAAATGGAACACTCTCATTTATTCTCTCTAACTTATTCATCCTCCATCCTTCATCTCTCCAGATCAAATCTAGACCGTTGGTTGCTTCCACATCAGAATATGCCTTGGAAAATCTATAAATACAACCACATTCTACAAAATTTCATATCCCAATCTTGAGAAAACTTACTTTGCAAAATTGTCATTAGAGCATTGGAGCACTTTAGAATTTGAGCATTTAGCAATTAGGAATTAGAAACATTTTAGTTTAATCATGGCTTTAGCATTAGCTAAATCTTGATTTTTGTAGTTTCATTACATCACTAGCATAGCATCTTCTTACAACAACACCATTATCATAACATCACATCATATAGTTTATCAATCATCATGTAGGAATAGATTTAATACATTTCCAACATCTCATTCTTTAGGGTTGTCATTATAATAGTCATAGTGCATACACAATCTAAGAGCCATTATGATTTATGAATCCTTGAGGATAGAGAATAATGGGATGAATTTAAAGTGTTTATTTGTTATTTGTTTCAACTCGATTGAATTTTTATCTAAATTCTCTAATATAATGTTTCATTGATTGTGTGTTTTTATTCACTTATTCATATATTTTACTCACACATTAAATTGGTACCCATCGTGGGGCCTAGCCCGATTTTTAACAATTTATGGAAAGTTTTCATGAATAGGTTGGATGTGAACTTCTATGTAGTGCATCTGTGAGTTATTTTAGTGCATACAAAATACCTTGTGGCACATCCAGTCCCTGTTATGGTGTATCCAACCCATCTTTCAACACATATGGCTTATATTTTAGCACATTCAGGGGTTCTTTTAGCACATTTGGAGTTTATTTTAGCATATTTAGTAGTTTCTCTAACGCATACAATAGTTCATTTAGCGCATCTGTGTGATATTTTAGTGCATATGGTTAATGTTTTAGTGCATCTGGCTTATTTTATAGAAATTCAAAATTTAGAGAACTGATCAATATTTTCTGAGTTGTAGGTGTTTAATACGCTTGTCAAAGATAAATATTTGAAACTACTGATGGTGTTTGTAGGGGTTGGATTTGTTTTATTGTCTTATTTTTATTAAATTAAGCACTTAGTTAATTAGAAGGTTAATGAACCCCTTTTCTACTATGCTTGTAACGTGATAGACCTATGCTCTCCCCTTCACTAGGTGACCAAAATTCCAGACTCACTCTTTTATGTTTTGTTAAAACCTTTAGAAGGCCTACCATAGTGGGAAAAAGTACTCACCCTATGAGAACGACCTAAGTGGGAACAACTAAAACCAGGTTTTATGACCCACTATAATCAAAAGTAAATTTGGGGAAACCCACAATTCAATTGTAATGTGCAAGATAACCATCCCCAAAGCCTTTTTTCTAAAATTTAGGAGGTCTCCTGAGGGGGTTTATCATTTTCCACACCAAACAAAAACCCTTACTATGAACCTTAAGTTTAGAATCCAACCGAGTCAGTCTCTGAACATTCTTAATATCACGGTGCAAGGGGAGGGTAGAATCTGACCTCAAGATACTCACCATATAACTATCAGGGATTATTGGCCAAAAGTGGAGGATTCAACTTTGGTTAAGACCCGAGAAAGGAAAAACACACGTGCCCTCTAGGGGGTGACACGACTGTGTGAGCTGACATAGTTTTAAGATGACGGTTGTGATATTATGAGTGACCCTTGACATTCAAAAAGTGTTTGATATTTTTTTCTCATGCTATACTTGTGGAAATCAAAGGAATCAGACCAGATTCTTGAACACACACTTAATGTTTTAGTTCCTAGGTTGGAAACAATTTTTTTACAACTTTTTGTTGTGTTTGGAATCATTTTTCAAGATATCATCCATTTAAGAATACTTAATTCACAAAATTCATAGACAAGAAAACTAAACAAATAATAATTTATCAAACAATTACTCCCTGGAAACATCCATTTCACTGATTAAAAATAAAATAACTAGACACAATGTCAAAATAGTGAAAGACTTCCAGTTTAGCGCATGCATTCCCTATTTCAGCGTATTTGATCCATTTTCTAGTGCATTTGAGTAATTTTCCAGTGCATTTAGTCCATGTTCTAGCACATCTAGGGATTTTTCTGGCCCATTTATTCCAATTTCCAATGATTTACTTGATAGTCCAATAGAGAATTTAGTTGAAATTACGTTTAGGAGCAGTCTAGCACATCACTGGTTTGCTTCAATGCATATAGCCCATTTTTCGGCACACATAACCCATCTTTTAATGCATTCAGTCCATGTTTTGGTGCATTTGATCCATTGTCTAGCGCATTGAGTCCATTTTCTAGCACATCTAGGGGACAGTCTAGTGCATCTAGACCATCTTTTAGCGAATGCATTCCATCTTTTAGCACATTTGTACCTTGTTTTAGCGCATCCAGTTAATTCAAAACCAAAGAGAAAAATTCATTGTCTATCTGAAAATTAAACTCACATTTCAAGATCCTTTTCAAAATATAACCATTCCCCAGTCATGTCAGTGTCTTAAACTTGACAAAACTGGCCTTTACAAGTGAAATTATCTTAATTAAACTAAGATCTACCATTTTAAAGTGTCTAAATCATCAAACACATATGATTGTTAAGCTAAGTTTCATTATCAGGATTTATCATCCTCCATCACAAAAAACAAAGGTGTAGAATCCAACTTAACCTAGTCTCCTCAATAGAATTTTTCATTCTATTTGACTTAGTTATTATCCTTGGCACTCTTCCAAACAAAGATCCAAGTTTAGTGAAAATTATAACACTTGTATGCCTATTTTAATAAGATCACAAAAGAAAAAACTTGAGGAAAAGGAAATTGAAATTTAAAACACCATGGCTAAAGGTGAAGAAAATACATTTCATAGATTCCACCAACCTAAAGGTGATGAAATACCTAAGGAAGATATCCAAACTGCACAATAATATCCTAACTTCCACAAATTAATGCAGAAAGTTTTGGAAAAAGATGGAGAAAAATATTTTTTAATGCTAGCTAAATAAGGTGTCAAATTGCCTAATTCCTTTGATGTTACTCATATGAAAGGAGCACCTAAAAGGATTGAAACTGATCCACCGAACACAAATCGATTGGGTGCATTGACTAATCAAATTAAAAATCTCCAATAGTAGATTCAAGACATGCAAAGAGGAACCATAAAAAGATACTTGATACAAGACATCTGCCCATATCCTTTCGATCAAACTATCAACATGATACCCTTTCCTAAGCATTGTGAATTCCCAAAGTATGATAAATATAATGGTAAAACCGAGGACTATAGATCATGTGAGGGAATTTCAAACAATGACCTTAGAGTTTGCACATGAGGAGACTTACTTGATGAGATTGTTCCCACGAAGCTTGGGTGGACAATGTATGGAGTAGTTTTCCAAATTACCCCCAAGAATAAGGTCCTTTGAAGAGTTGGTTAAAAATTCATCACTCAATACTCTTACAACATCTAACACGAAACTACCATGAAATACCTTTGCAATAGAAAATAGAAAAAGGGTGAATCATTTCTCATATTTTTACAAAGATGGAGAAAATTGTTTGCAATATATGCTCATTTCATACCTGAAATGAAAAATATTGAAATCTTCATTGAAAATATAAATGATGAGATGAGCTATAGACTTGAATTGTAATGCCCACCCACCTTTGAGAAAATGATTGAAAAAGGAATTAAAATTGAAGAAGCCTTGGTCAAGAGAGGATTTTTAGAAATCTACAATGAAGGATCAAATAACACAAACTCTTCCAATCTTTACAAGAACAATGATAAACCATAATTCTTGAAAAGTAATAAAAATGCCGGTAATAATGATGTTGCAGCTGAAACACAAAATACAAAACCAGTACTTAACTCGATAGAAACTGCCACCAAGACTAAGCAAAACAACAACCAAAACACCAATCAAAAAATCAATCAAAACAATGTTGAATCTAAACCACTACCATATGAAAAACCATCAAATCAAAGAAGATTCACACCTTTGAGACAATCACTCAAATCAACATTAAGATAAATTCACATACATAGACTTATAACATTACCAAAATCAAGAGATTGAGAACTAAGAGTTAAACCATCTTGGTGGAATGATGCATACTACTGTGATTTTCATCGAAATAAAGGACACAAAAAAAATGATTGCATGCAATTGAAACATTTGGTACAAGATTCAAATGATTGATAACAAGACAATATTTATGGAAGGATCTCAAATGAACAATGATCATGGAGTATTCAAGAATCATTTTCAAAATTATGAAAAGGGAGAATCTTCTTCTGCAAACAACAAAGGCAAAAATGTGAACTGTGTTTATGACACCACTATCCTTCATATTTCTATAGTTGAAGATGAGAACAATGACATTGAAATAAATGATAGACAATTTTTTTTTTTTGCTGGTAATCAAAGTAATGACATTGTTACAGTTGATAATCAAACTCATGACGTTGTTACAACTGAAAATAATCTTAATGACATCAATATCAGCCTCAAATCAAATCAAATCAAATCCATGACATCATACCATTAAATATGATCACAAAATTTGCTGCAACTGATAATCAGATTAATGCCATTAAAATCAGAGAAAAATAAGATCATTAATCAGTCAATGCAACCACAAGAGTGTAGGCCAAAATAATATTGAAAGAAGCTACATCTAAAACACTTGCTGCCCCTTCAACTCAATATAACATAGTTTATCAACTGCATAAAATCCCAGATCAAATATCAATATTGGAACTTCTCAAAATATCTCAAGCTCACAAGGAGAGTTTGGAATAAGCTATAGTAGCCACCATAGTAAAAAATAATCTGGAATTTTTTCAGTTCCAGGCTATGGTGGGACACGTGACCGCACCTCATTGCCTATCATTTTTCGAACATGATGATGTATCACTTACCCATCCACACAATTTTTCCCTCCAAATTGAGGTTCTAATTCACAAACACGGGTCAAACGTGTTCTAATAGATGGTGGGGTGGGTCTAAATGTCTACACTTTAAAACTTATCCATGCACTTGGATATTCAGAAAATGCCATTGATTCCAGGAGAAAGATCACTATAAAAGCCTATGATGATGAAGAGAGATCCTCCCACAGATTGATCATGTTACCAATTCAAGTAGGGATAATTGTGAAATATATATTTTTCCAACTGTTAGACAGGGCATTGACATACAATATACTCTCGGGACATCCTTGGATTCACAAAATGTAAGCAGTGTCCTCAACGTATCACCAATGCTTGAAATTTATTTTCAATGGACAAGAAATCACCATTTCAGCTGATTCCAACAATCCTCAATATTGTAACATGCTTAAAATGGTCCAAGATTATTTTGTGCCACATAACAAAGAAGATTATACTCCTAGTTCATCAAACAGTGAAAGACAACTAAATTTTGTGTCAAAGTGGGTTGAGAAAAAGGGTCAGTCAAAAGATAGAGGTCACATTGATTCTACTCCATCAAGTAACGAGATTCAACTAAATTATTCGTCAAATAAATTTGAGGAAAGGGTTCAATCAAAGGATAAAGGTGTTAGCGATTCTACTCCATAAAATCAAGAAAGTTAACTCAATTTATTATCAAAACAATTTGAAAAAAAGATCCAATTGAAAGAAAAAGGCATGGGTGAATATTCAATTGAGCAGTCCTTGTGTCTTTCATAGTTACTACCTTCACCAAGATCCTATGGACAAACATATTCAAACCAATCACACTCTTTGATGGTAGATTTATAAAATTAGGCACCCAAGCTGATGAATCTGAGGATAAAGAAATTTTAAATTGGTTTTACAAAGATGAATAATCAGAAGCATCAACTTCCAATGTCCAAACAAAACAATATGGTAAAGGGAAATTGTTTTTAGAGAAGATGGGATATGAAGGAAAATGACCTATCGGAAAAAGGAAAGAAGGAATTGTAGAACTAATCTAGCCTCTCACACTCCATGTAAAAGACAAGACAAGACTAGGGTATAAAGAAGAAACAAAGGAAGACATAAAATAGAAGGTTGTTGAGTGAATCCTACAACTACAAGATAGTTTTGAAATTGATTCAAATGAGTATGAATAGGATTCACTATCTGAGGAATCTTTTCAAGATAAGGAAGTTGATGTAATACAGAGGTATACCCCAATATGGACAAAGGGAAAAATCTCGGGGTCTAGACCTCTTGAATTTGGATCATAATATATTGATGGCTCAAGTGAGGAAAAACATACATTGAGTGAGATAAACGATTTGGAGGAGAGTAACATCATAGGCCTTGGCATTGCTATCGAAACCTTTGACAACATTGCCATCCTAAAACTTACCACCTTTGACTCAAACCAATTTGATGACTCTTTACCATTAGTACATCCTGAACTCATTGACTGGGAGCAAATTGAGCCTCTCGACGTCCCAATTTTTGCAAATGATGATGCCATTGTTAACTTCCTTTATTCTAACAACCCTGAAATGAGTTCCACCCATGAATATCATAACGAAGCTTTGAGCTAGGAGGGTGCCAAATCTCTCAGCTGCAAAATCAAAAATATGAAAAATCAATCTAATGGTGATAACCATTTAATGGTAGTATTAGATCAAGAAAAAATAAAAATAAATAAAGTATCCAATGATGAAAACCTCTTTGAGGCACCGAAGGATGGGATATTTGACACTCTTTCTAAACACTATCATGAAATATCATCAGTATTGGTTGAGGTGACTCAATCCATCAACATTGGAACTTTAGAGAAAGTAAAGACCCTACATCTAGCAGCCTCCATGATAGAACAGGAAAAACCCGATTTCACCAAGCTCTTTGAGGAAAGACAAATCAAATTTGCATGGTCCTACACTAATATGCCTGGTATTGATTCAAATTTGTCAATAATGCATCACTTATCTCTACCACCTAGAGTGAAACCCATCAAACAAAAACTCAGGAAAATGCATCCACACATCACCTTGTTGGCAAAAGCAAAATTGAAGAAATTGTTAGATGCTGGATTCATATGATCAATTGATTATGCTAATTGGATTTATAACATTGTTCTAGTTTCTAATCTAGATGGAAGCATCAAGATATCTACTGATTTCAGATATCTCAACAAGGCATTCCCAAAGGATTATTTTCCTCTGCTCAACATTAATATCATTGTGGAATTGACTATGTGACATGCCATGTTATCACTCATGGATGGATTTTCAGGATACAATCAGATAAAAATAGCACAATAAGATCAAGAGAAAACAACGCTCATATGTCCATGGGGTAATTTTTTCTAGAACATCATGCCTTTTGGTTTGAAAAACGCAGCAGCCACATATCACCGAGCGATCACAACCATCTTCTACCACATGATGCACACCTTCATGGAGGATTACCTGGATCAATTGTTAGTGAAATAATTCACCAGAGATGGACACCTAGAAATCCTAGATAAAATATTCAATCGATTGGAAAAATTCAATGTAAGATTAAACCCAAAGAAGTGTGTGTTTAGCGTGACATTAGAAAAACTATTGTGTTACATAGTATCAAAAAAGGCATCGAAGCAGATCCTACCAAAATCAAATCTATCATGGAAATGCCACCACCAAGAACATCAACTAGTTGAGATCTCTATAGGGACGTTTCCAATCTATCAGGAGGTTCATTGCACACGTAGAAGATAAAAATCATCCTTTTAATCATTTTCTACATTTAAATGTTTCCTTCAGATGGGATGAAAAATGTGGAGCAAATTTCAATCAATTGAAATAGTATTTGATGTATCTACCTATACTACTGCTTCCTATAGAAGGAAAACCATTATTACTCTACATAGCAACAACTGAAGTATCTTTGGGCGCTTTATTAGCACAAGAAGATTTTGTGGGAAGGGCTATTTATTATATCAATAGAACATTGAATGACTGAAATCAAATACACCTTCATCAAAAAATCTTATCTAGCGGTAGTATTTGCTACTCAATAGCTGTGGCATTACATGTTAAATCTTACTGTTAAACTCATAGCTAAGATTGGTCCATTCCAGTACTTACTTAGTAAATATTCCCTAACAGGAAGAATAGCCAAGTGGGTAATGATTTTGAGTGAATTTGGCATCTAGTATGTAGATAGAAGAGCCATCAAAGGTTAGGTGATAGATGATCAGTTAGCCAGAGCACCACTACAATATGATAATCCAATGAGAATTTAATTTCCAGATACGAATGTCCTTACCATGTCAGCACAACAATGGATGTTATATTTTGATGGGTCCTACACGGAATATAGGTTAGGTGTCAGAATCTTGTTTGTCACACCTCAAGGACATACCATCCTAAAATCATATAGACTCATGTTTCCTTGCACAATTAATATGGTTGAGTATGAAGCATTAATCATTGATATCAAAGTAGTAGTTGAATGGAAGATCATAGAGTTGCAAGTCTATGGAGATTCTCAATTGGTCATTAATCAGGTGAATGATGATTATTAGACAAAAGATGACAAGTTTATTCTATACAAGAGAATGGTCGATGATTTCAAAAATTACTTTGTTGAGATCAAATTTGAATAGATTCCAAGGGCGGATAATAAAACTGTCGATGCAATGGCAATAATTGCTTCTCTTCTATAGATACCCAAAAATTGAAGTCATTATGAGTTCATGGTGGAACAAGTGCTTAACCTTGCCTACCACAACCGTGAATCCCAAGTCATATGTCATCTAGTTGATGTTGATTCCTCAATATATAGGAAGATCTATACCTATTTGAGAGATAATACCCTACCACTCGATCTATCCCAAAATAAGAAAAAGTAACTTTATCTGCCAAGGTGCCCGACATACCCTGATAGATGACACACTTTCGATGAGGTCTTAATGGTAATCTTCTTCATTTTCTTGAATGTAATGAATCCGAAATGGCCTTACATGAATTTCATGAAGGTATATATGGAACTCATTCAAGTGGACCAACTCTTGCTAAGAAAATCCTACATTTGGGGTATTACTAGCCAAATATGGAAAAGGAGTCTTTTCAATTTGTCAAGTAGTGCTAAAAATTTCAAGTCCATGGAAACTTGATACATGTACTAGCGTAGGAACTGTAACCATTTGCATCAACATGGCCTTTTTGTCAATGGGGACTAGATCTGGTAGGTAAAATTCATCTGTCATCATCTAATGGACATAAATTTATCGTCACATCCATAGAGTATTTTATAAAGTGAATTGAAGTTGTTCCCTTAACCACAATTACCATAAAACAAATTGCTTATTTCATCCTAAATTATATTATCTATCGGTATGACATTCCTCAGTCCATTGTCACTGACGATGGTAGACCTTTCAAGAATCAGGACATCCAAGAACTTTGTGAAAGGTTTCATATACATCATTGATTTTCCACACCATACTACCCTCGAGGAAATGGCCAGGAAGAAGCCTCAAACAAAACCATTCTGAAAATCTCAAAGAAAACTATCAATGATGTTGGACATGACTGGCACATTGAATCAAACCCTTCTTTGTGGACATACTGAACCAGAATACACACACCAAAAGGAGCCACCCCATATTCCCTTTTATATGGATTAGAAGCTATTTTACCTATTGAGGTTGAGCTACCATTACTCCATGTGTCATTGAGGGGGATCATTTAAGAGGAAGATTATAGAGTGTCTAGGCTTAAGGAGCTATAATTTTTGGATAAACATCATCAACATGTTGTGGATCGCTTGAAAGCCTATCAAAAAAGGATGTCCAAGAGTTATAATCAAAGAGTAAAACAAAAAACATTTCAAGTTGGTGATTTGGTCCTGAAAGAGAATCATTGTAATCAACAGGATCATGAAAAGAAAGGAAAATTCAAACCGAACTGGCTAGGTCCCTTTTTCATTGTATCACTCTATGGATCTAGATACTATCAACTATCTATTCCTAAAGGTGATCTATTTGAGGAACCTATCAATAGTCTTCATCTCAAGAAGTTCTATACATAGCTCATCTAGTGCATGATAAAATTCTTGAAAAAATACAAAAAATGAGAAAATATCCTAAAAAAATGGTCACCTTGATGAAAACCTAGCAAACATGTGTCTTGATGATAGAAAAAAAAAAATATTCAAAAATCCAAAAAAAAAGTTAAAAAAAGTAAAAAAAATAAAAAATAAAAAACATAAAATCATAAAATCTAAAAAAAGTGCAATAAAAACAAGTAGTGAAAACCTGGCAACATGTGATATTTGTGATAGA
This sequence comes from Sequoiadendron giganteum, assembly GCA_007115665.2. NCBI lineage: Eukaryota > Viridiplantae > Streptophyta > Pinopsida > Cupressales > Cupressaceae > Sequoiadendron > Sequoiadendron giganteum. Next base: position 149,631,438 of record CM021105.1, read on the forward strand.
TTAGCTTTTGCATCTATTTGATCATGTGTCGGTCGTTCTCTTTCGCCATAATTATTCCTAACATCGAAAGAAACAAAACCTCATGTACATATCTTGGAATTTCAGTCAGTTCTCACCTTGGCTTGGGGTAAAAATATTTAACTCACTGGGAGCTATAAACTTTGAGCTTAAACCAATATGAAAAAAATAGTACAACAACATGAAAAAAACAACAATCACAACAAAACTCAACATTGAACATAAATTATCACAATCATTAGCAACTCGACCATCCAAATCAACAACAAAATCAATCACTCAAGACAAATCGAAATGGACGATGTTCTTCTAAATCATGGTTTTATTACTTTAGCATGAATGTTCAACTATTGTATCTAAATTTTTGTTATCATTCCTTTGGAGAAACTCGAAGATGTCATGGACAAGAGAAGCTAGGAAGGAGTATGATTTTTCATTGTCTGTTGTCTGTAAGTTAATCATTACTATTGTGCAATTTTTTACGGGACGTGCTCTACAAAGTATCATTGATGAGATTCTGAATTTGCATAGGAAAAGGATTAACTCTTGTCTGTTTACGCAAGAAATTATTAGGTCATCTCGATTAAATTATGCGTATATTCTTGTGTTAACTTGTAATTTCAAAAATCATGGAAGTAGTACTTAGGTCATCATGGTCTAATTATACCATCGCTATTTGTACTCACTTTCAAAATTTTAAAAGCTCAATGATGATAAAAGCACAACAAATTGACTGGCAGAATGAAAACATTACATATTTAGATTTGTATGGTTAAGATAGATTCCATTCATATTAGTTGTGGCATCTGCATTTATAGATTTTCTGAGGCTGGCCAAAATTTCTAAATAATCTTATCTCTCTAATTAATGGATTGAGTACACTTGACATTAACCAGAAAAAAAATCATTCACATATAGTTACATAAACATAATTATAGCATGCATACATTAAGAAAGCATTAGCATTTATCATCCATATAGCATTATATCATATATTTGCATTCGAAAAGTACAAAAATAACTTTCATTACATCATATTCATCTTATATAACATAAAAGCATCACACATAGAACACATATAGCATCAACATCCATATATAACCATAATTGAATAATCATAAACATTTAATTAATGCATCCATACACATAACATGAAAAAATGATATAAAACATCAAATAGCATATAAAATAGAATGCAAATTAAAATGCATCCATCATAAAATCATATAGACAACACATAGACACCATATAGATCAATCATCATCATTGCATCTCATACATAATATCAAAAATAAATGTCAAAGTGTACAATGATATCCAAATATGGAGTGGTACATCATCAAAAATGTGGCAAAGTATCATAATGTCTCAGCTGAATCAATGTATGCATCATATCTCAAGTGCATCAAATGTGAATAGTAGAGCTATGTGGTGCCCCCCCCAGATGATGTTGACCTCTTTGGCCCTCTTGTTGCACCACCTGATGGACCTACCCCTAGATACTTTCCTGGTGGATATCTAGGAAGTGGCTATGTCACACCCTTGCTAGTGGTTCGAGAGTGACTCCTACCTGATCTCAACTGTGTATAACTGACACATTGCATTGCAGGCACTAACTCATGATATCATTCGCTGTAGTACTCCACCTCTTGACTAACACATGTGACCTCTCAAAGCATATCAGCTATCAAGGTTCCCTCGGCCACTCTCTGCAATCTCTCTACCAAGGCCTTTGCCCGCTCACACTATTGTCACAGGCTATCTCTCTCTACTATGAGAGTATCTACCTGTGTCTATGCCTATGCCCGTGCCTATGCCTGTACCTATTCCTGTGCCTATGCCTGCATCTAATCATGTATCTATGCTAGCTGACCCTGTAATTCCTACACCTATTATTGTAATGCAACTATTTTGCGCTTCCTGCTACTATGAGGGAAACCAAATCTATACATGCTACTTTGTTGTAGCCACTAGCGATCTCCTCCTATGAGGAACTCAGAGAAAGAACATTGGTCTACCACCTCCATCGCCACCACCTCCACTATCTCCATCACCCTCATCTCCATTATCACTGCTCTCTCCCTCCTCCTCCTCCTCATCTCCTCCATCTCTCCTCTTCCTAGGTGCATGTGATGGTGCCCTCTCATCATCATCCAGTGTAGGTATGGGATTATTTGGACTGGATATTTGAGGGAAGGGATGTGTAAAGAAATATTATATACATCTTTGATATCATAGCCTCTACAATCTTTGGGTGGTACTCCCATATCACTGGGTGTAATCCCTAGTACTCCTGGAAAGTTGCGCCATATGATAAAGTGGATCCCCACTCTAGTATATCCACTTGTCGACATGCATAATGAGAAACTCCCTGAGGCATCCCCTATACTCTGCCATACTATCGTAGTACCCTTATCAACAAGAATCTCTCAATAATGAATTGTCTCCTCCCAATTAAATACCTAGCCATGCACACATAAGGCATCTTTGTGTCATCCTCTAACCACTTCCCATAGTCTAAGTAAGGTATCCATGTAACTATATCAAGATCATCCAACACTCTCCTCCAATACTCTAGTTTTATTAGCTTATGCTAGACAACTGGACCTATATACCCATGAACATATGGTCGAATAGTTGTTTTTTCTATCTACAAGAGGTCATGTGACAACTATATGCTCCCATGCCCATATATGCAATAGTGTAACCCTAGATGATGAACTAGATGCTCTGAGATAAACAACCCGATGTAGATCATGATACAAATTTGCAAGCATGCATGATCCCCATGCATATCGAGTACTTTGTGTGATTATGTTCTCCAAAATCCAACAGAGAGTCCCTTCGACTTGCGGTCAGGATATAAGAATCCTCAAATAAACCCAACAAGAACACATGGTAGTTTCACATATGCATCAACCATCTCATGCCATAGAATCTCATAGCCGCAAATCTGGTCATCCTTGAAGACTCTTTGTAGTGCATCAGTCTTTCCCCACTCAGTGGGATCATAAACAACTAGCTCGCCAATGACTGTAATCTACAAAATTTGATAAATGTCCTCTGGTGTGACTGTCATCTCACAAGTAGCCAAATGAAAGGTGTTATGATCATTGTGCCACCTCTTTACGAAAGCGGTCAGAAGTCCCCTATTAATCCTATGTTGGGGCATATCTAACAAAGAGTTCAATCTGCATCATCCAATCACATCAATATCAACCTACGCTAGATGTGGAGTCAAATCCTAGGTCCTTGGGAAATGCTCTCATGACATCAGGGTTGTCAAAGGCACCTATCATCATAACCAATCACAAATTAGTAATATTTTCAATCAATCAACATTAATCATCCTATCAATCTAATCAACTTTGATGAGATTTTGATTACATCTCGTGAGCATCCATCATTTCTCCTCACTTATCATGAGGTCAATCATCAATCTATCATTGATCCTCAATTATCATGAGGTCAATCATCAACCTATCATTGATCCTCACTTATCATGAGGTTGATCATCAATCTATCATTAATCATCTTTATCCTATCATTTAATCTCACCTATCATGAGATCAATCATCATCTAATCTATCAACATCATCAAACAACATAAAATCAAAGGCTAGCACAATTGAAAATCATTAAAATCAAGAAGTTTAATAAAAAAATCATCAATCTGGTGTGGATGCGCTAGGATAGTGCATATATGTGCTAAATAGTTTTATGTGCTAGAAAAGTTCACCTATATGCCAAAATATGGTCTCAAAGTGCTAAAACCCTCTATGCACTAAACCATCTACCAAATGCACCAAATGACCATATGCGCTAAAATTTTGATTGAATGTGCTAAATCATGCCCTAAATGCACTATATCATGTGCTATGCACTAAATCATCCCATCAATGGACTACTTCATGCAATCAATGCGCTAAAAGGTCCTATGCACTAGAGAAATGAAGTTATGCACTAGAACAAAAACCATATGCGCTAAACTACTGTACGCGCTACTACAACAACCAAATGTGCTAAAAAGCTAAAAGTCTGAATTTAAAGGTGAAAAATGCGGGAAAAATGGAATTCAAAATTCACAAGGAAGTTTTTCAAGGTACGTACAGAGGTCCATATGTTGTCGAGTAGTTGTGATGTCGTACGTGCTTGAATCGGTGGGTTTCATAGGGGATCACCATCTTGCTCAAATTTTCACAAGGTTTCTCACTCACTCAAATTTTCAAAATGCAAATAACACAAATGAGATTCAAAACACATCTTTCACCTTTTTAAAGGGGTAATTGAGTGGTAATTAAGTGGGATTGATTTTATTTTTCAAAAGGGTCCTTAATTAATCAACTAATTATTTGGTTGGTTCAATTTTATTTTTCAAGAGATAAATCATCTCTACATCATGAAATTTGAAAATCATCATCGAATCATAAAAATGTCAAACAATTAAAAAAAATCCTAAAATTCAACAATTCCATGGTTTATCTCCCGAGCCGGCATATATCCATTATCACTCGAAAATCAGTGTTTGGGCCATATCGAAAAAAATTGTCGACGCCATTAGAAATTTTTTCTTTGAAGCAATATGTAAACACATCACTTCAAAGAGGGGAAAAATGTATACACCTAAAATTGATCTGGATGATGTAATTAATTAAATATGAGTTATTTAATTAATAAATATTTTAATTCCTCTACTTAGAAATAAATTCTAAATTTATTTATATAGTTCACATTTTCTAATTCTTTTTATCTTAAATCATATTCTTCCATTTTAATTAAACATAAAAATTCAAATAGTTTTTTTTATTTAATTAATATCTCCGTACTAAATTTTAATAATTCCAAATTTGAATTTAGTAACATTTCTATAGCTTTTCTTCTTTCCACCTCATCATGTGTCTCAACAAATTGGAATATGTCAATTAATTAGTTCAAATTTATCCTCAACAAATTTTGAAACAAACTTGAGACACTTGGCTTTCTTCTTCCATGTATTCTCCTCTACACTTGGCAGATTGTTCTACTAAAGGGAACACTCTCCTTAATTCTCTCTAACTTCTTCATCCTCCACCATTCATCTCTCTAGATCAAATCCAGATCATTGGTTGCTACCACATCAGAATATGCCTTGGAAAATCTATAAATACAACCTCATTCTACAACATTTCATAACCCAATCCTGAGCAAACTTACTCTGTAGAATTTTCATTAGAGCATTTGAGCACTTTAGCATTTGAGCATTTAGCAATTAGAAATTAGAAACATTTTAGTTTTATCATGGCTTTAGCATTAGCTGCATCTTGATTTATGTAGTTTCATTACATCACTAACATAGCATCTTCTTACAACAACACCATTATCATAGCATCTTCTTACAACAACACCATTATCATAGCATCACATCATATAGTTTATCAATCATCATGTAAGAATAGATTTACTGCATTTCGAACATCTCGTTCTTCAGGTTGTCATTCTAATAGTCATAGTGGATACACAATCTGAGAGCCATTATGATTTAATGAATCCTTGAGGATAGAGAACAATGCGATGGCTTTAGAGATTTTATTTGTTTCAATTCAATTAAATTGTTATATAAATTCTCTAATATAATGTTTCATTGATTGTGCATTGTTATTCACTTATTCAGATATTTTACTCACACAATATTCATACCTTAACATTATTTCTATGATTTCCCATGATTCCTTAAAGGCTATAATCATTTTTTGAATACTTTTATCCTTCATATGGAGATAAGCCCCTAAGGAAGATCATTTAATTAGATCAACCCACCCCAAAAAATGGAGAAGGTAGAAAAACTAAAAAACATATTTGAGAGATTGCTCATCCTTGATCAAGTAGTGAGACATAACATATTAGGCCTTCAATAGTTGGTATAATGTTGATTATTGAAGAAAGAAGATAGAAGGATCTTATCCTTCAACAACAACTCTTTTCAAGGATCATGATCTAATAATCAAGTCAATTGAATTAGGATAATAAATTCTAGTTGGAGGTCATTATTAGGTGTTACACTTGGGAGAACATTTTATCAATAAAATCGATCAAACACATGATGTATAGAAGTTCAAAAATTGGTGTAGAATGTGTTAATGGTTTTAGAAAAACATAATTGTGGTATTCAATTCAATTTGTTGAAAATAAAATTATGAATAAAAAATTCCCATGCTCCCTTTGGGTAGTTCTATTTTGCCTAAGTACCGGCCACACCCTCCTCTAAAGAAAAAGCAACACCGGGCTCCTTTCACAAAGTCTCATTGTGAATGCCACCACTTGTCAACCAAGCACTCCTCACAAGGCTTCCTCCTCTTGCTTTTCAAAAGCTTGTGTCGTGCTTCCTCATATTAGCAGTTTGTAATCTTCTATGCCCCTTTGCATCACTCTCCTTTCGAGCCCTGACTGACTGCCACATAGCATCTATCCACGCACATTCCTTGGTGGACCCCACCTTCAATTCAGTATGTTCAGACCTCCACGTGTCTTCACATCGTAGTATTTTCATCGCTTAAGGGGACGAATGAGCATCAGCCCTAGCTGTTTGCCACGTGATCTTTTAAAGACTTGCTCACAAAGGGAAACTAAGCAGGTGACAACCTATCACCAGTTGCCCTATTCTGTAACTATCGCCATGATTGAATTGCACATGTTAGCACTCTGGTCTATTAGGAACACTTCCATCATTCGCAAGGGATGCATCTGGCTCTAGAGTTTCCTCGTTCACAGCTCAAATATTTTCGGTTGCAATGACAAAGGGGAAATCATTGCTAAATGCATAATTTCTCATGATCGGAGGATATTTTCTGTTATTGGCTCATTGAGCTGGGTTTCATTTAAAATACTACTTCTTCCATCGAAGCAAGAGTTTAGATTTTTGAGAAGAAAATATTGGTAGAAGAACTAGGCCTTTACCACTTTTTAAATTATTTTAAAGACTTGTAGACTGTGCCATTGTTCGGCCTTTCTATTTTATTGAAGATTTTGATAAATTTTTACTCTGCCGTTGTGGTGCTAAATGTTTCACTTACAAAACATATAATTTCAATGCAAGTTTGTTGGTTTAGGTCATGTCTTCGACTCCTCTTTTTAGTAAATGAGCATGAATATTATTTTATATCATTAGAGTGAATCATTTATATTTTATCTTAGTTTCCTTTCATTATAGACATAGCAGATTGCTAAACGGGCCCTTAGATCACATCTACAAGATAGGTCTATAGTGATTTACATCTAAGTCTCAGTGCATCACCCTAGTTAGATACTTTTATATTTTATACCTGCTTCCTTTTCCCATTCAAAACCCTAGTTATAGAAGATTTGACTTCTTTAAAATCTAGAGGTCACTCAGTTTAGCACAATAGGTCCCCCCTTTAACTAAGTTTCCCACAAAAGGCTGTTACCTTGCCAATTTTTGGCATCAATAGTTTCTTTTTTCTTGGCATGCCTGGTGGGACCCTTTCTTAGATATGCCAAATCAAAAGGGTCTACAAGTCATCGACATGTTACTAGGTCATGAATCACAAAAAATCCTGACTTACGAGTGCCTCCACCAGTAACAGTCGTCCCCGAACTTGCCTAAGTAGAGTTTTTGGATCTCAACCATAATGTTGATAGCAAATTGAAATTATGTGGCCTGGGATGCCAAAAGTCCCCTTGTAGCCCTAGTTGCACTAGTTGTATGGGCCCCTATCCTGGTCTCTACTCTCAAAGCTATTCCAAAGTTCATTAGAGATAGCTCAAGAACACCATTTTAACAACTACAATATGTTGCGGATGTGTGTCTAGTACATGGAGTCACAAATCAGAACATAGAACTTCCACTGCTTGTTACTTCTTTGCAAGGAAAAGCACTAGATTGGTATCATAGTCTACCAACTAATACTATCGATACCTAGGATGAGCTCGAGGATCCATTTTATGAGATATTTTCTAATGACAGAGATAGGTCTTCACTATATCACTAGTTGTCAACAATAAAGCAAGCCCCATCTGAAGCCATGACTGATTTCAATGCCTGATTCCATACAACCTAGCAGAGAATCCATAATGCTATCTGACCGCCGACTGAGTTAGAATTTATGTTCTACCTAAAATAAATCAATGCTGACATATCCATGATGATCTAGTTACTCGATGGAACTACATTACTAGATGCATATCACATAGGAGTAAATGCGAAGAACAACCTAATTGATGCTAGGAAGTTGCCACCTCGACCCATTATGCTGATATTCCCCAAAATATCAATTTATACTCAAGATATGCCATCTACCAACACACCCGCGCCTCCTCCATCTATGTATACATATCCAAGTGTGTCAGAAAATGTTGCATCTACATGCAATGCTTCAAAGGATGAAATGAGCAACATAAGGGAGATATTACAAAACTTGACAAATGAAGTAACCACTATCAAGAGTAACTAGGATTCTCCTCCAAGACCATCCTAACAAGGCTATTAGGGTGGTAGGCCCTCCTACCAACAAAACCAATACCAAGGAGTCACATGCGCTAATCTGTCGAATCAGACAAATAACCAAATGGTGCCAATACTGACTCTGTTGGGAGTAGCTCAAACTAGTACAAGAAGAGAGCTGACCGTAGGAAAAAACAATCTTGCCAAATAATTCAATCCCTAGTGTTATCCATACGATGGTGCTCATACGCTTCAAAAAAATTTGCATGGTAATTTACAACTGAAATTTGCGGAGCAACACAACCATGGAGTGGCAACAAATTCAAGATATACATACAACTCTCACCAAATGGAGAATGTAGTTCTAACTATACAGATGCAGGGAATGCCCTCAAAGAAAGAAAATGACATGGCTCCTGACCATGCTCTCCTCTCATTCATGGAAGGAGAGGAAGCAGTGTTCACATATGAAGCATCTACATCAGCGACCCTGTAAGTGCAGTCTGACTATAACACTCGATCAAAGAGGAGATTCACAAGATAAACAATCACTCCGCAACCTAGAAACATCTCAGACCAGCCCCCTAGCCCTTCTATAATCACTCCATAGTGGTAGCTACACAAAAAAATTATCATCACCAAACCCAAGGAGTAGAAACCTCCAAATCCACCACCCTTCAGCGTGGTGGAAAAATTGAAGAAATATTTTGCTAACGTATCCATTTGGGATATTTTAGCCATTCGAAAACATAAGTCATTACTACAAAAGGCCCTACAAAAAGATATGATTGAACTATCAATAGGACAAACTCCCAAAATCACAATGGACACAATGCCTCCAACTAATTTTCTTGCTTATACTATGGAGGATTCTTCGACCGGGGCTAAAGGAGAGAAGCCAAAACCTAATCCTTTCTTCTTGACCCTCATTATAGGGAAGAAACTACTATACAATTCCATGATTGACTCCGTTGCTAGCACCACAGTCATGCCCAAGCAACTAGCTAAAGCTTTAGGGCTCAGCTACGAGCCTTTAAAGAGAGGAGTTATGGAGCTAGATGGGAACAAGGTCAAAAATGTGGGCCTTATTAAAAACCTCCATTTAACCTTGTTTTCCTATCCTAGAATGACATTTTTGCAAGACATTGTGATCATTGACGTTCCTCCCATGTTCAACCTCTACCTATCACAAGAGTTTACAATGAAGATAGGCGGATTCCTTTCTTTGGATTGGTCTCACCTTATTCTCGGGACCAATCATGACTCTAAGATGAAGATAATATCATAATCTCTACATTTGGAGGATGTAGTTAATGAAGCTATGATCAAATTTGAAGGCACTGATGGCTCTATTACCAAAGAAGAAGCCAGTGGCAGTGAATTGTTGGAGCATGAGAAGACAACTAAAGACAAAGCCGATCGAGAAGAAGTCTTCTTGACCGAGAACACAAGCAAAAATATTTTCAATAATTATCATGCTATCGGTTTGGGAACCTATGTCATCTATGATGAGGATCAAGAGTTCTTAAGGATATTGAAGGATTCTATTCCCAAACAAGCTTTAGAGCTCTTAACATTGCACTTCGATGGTGCGAGATGCAAGGTCAGGGGAAGAGCCGGGATATACCTAATGTATCCATCCAATAAGAAGATCTTCAAGTCATTCCACTTCCATTTTTCTTCCTCAAATAATGAAGCTGAGTATGAGGGTCTCCTGCAAGGACTAAGTCTCATTGAATGCATGGGTATCAAACAATTAGTAGTATTTAGAGATTCTGAACTTGTAATCAACCAAGTCAGAAACATCTCTACTACAAAAATTCATTCATATGTGATCTTACATGCATAGGGTATGGGACCTCATCAAATTTTTCAAAGCTTTTAACATCCATGTTGTGCCAAGAGAGAAAAATTCAGATGCAGATCGCATGGAAATGATAGGATTCCAATTTGATCCTTTCTCTGACTTGATAAAAAATGTACACTCTATGCGAGTGATCGTCTAACCCTCCATTCCCAATACTGACCAAAGTTGGAAAGTGTTTGAAAGTGATGAACACATTGCCTCATTCATTCAATAGTCAAGAGAGTTCGCTGATCAGTTTTAGCCAAAAATTGAAGAGGCATACAAAGGACAAACCATCCAGTTGAAATCATTAAATCTTTCGAAGGGGTTGGTCACCCTTAAAAATATATTCAACTATGATGATGCAAGGAATAATAGAAGGAATTTGTAGTAGACCAGGTGGACTACACCGACCTTGAGGTCAGGAATGAAAGAAAACTTAAAGTCGGGAAAGAAGTCCCACAAAATGATAAAGATAGGTTGATACACTTTTGTGAAAAATATGAAGGAGTAGAGGCATGGTCTTATGGAGACCTCAAGAGATATGATCCCCACATCATCCAACATACCATTGAGCTAACAAAAGGTGCTAAGCCTTTCTGACAAAAGCAGAGGCCCATCAATTAGAAGATTGAAGCCTTAATGGCACAAGAGCTAGAAAAGTTGATCCAGTCCAAGATTGTCTTCCCAATCAAGAATAGTGCATGGGTATCTAATCTCATTTCAGTCCGAAATAAAAATGGAGACATTCATCTCTATGTTGACTTCTATGACCTAAATTGGACGTCACTAAAGGATCATTACCCACTGCCTTCCAAGAAATTGATCTTATAGACTGTAGTAGGTTCAAAGATGTTTTCTTTGTTGGATGGTTTCTTGGGCTACAACTAGGTTCAAGTTAAAGAAGAAGATCAACACAAGACCACATTCACCACCAAGTGGGGAACATTTGCATATGCCAAAATTCCTTTCGACCTATCAAATGTGGGGGCTACCTTCCAATGAGCAATGGATATCGCTTTCATTTAATTGATCAACAAAATCATCCTCATCTAGTTAGATGATCTGACCGTATTTTCAAAATCTAAAGATGACCATTTTGATCATCTAGAAAAGTTGTTAATAAAATTTCAGAAGTTCGGGGTGTCCCTGAACCCGAAAAAATGTGCTTTCAGAGTACCAAAAGGAATTTTTTTGGGGTATGTAGTATCCCAAGATGGAATCACTATTGATTCTGAGAGAGTAAAAGAAATCAGAGAACTTCCTCTTTCGGTAAACAATAAAGGTGTACAATAATTTTTGGGGAAGGTTAACTTTGTAGGTAATTTTATCTATAATTTTGTAGGAACAATTAGACTGATCACCCTGATGCTAAAAAAGGACCAATTATTCAAATGGACAAAAGAAGCAAGGGAAGCCTTCGAGGAAGTGAAAGATTCTATTTCTTTGACTCCTGTGTTGGCAATTCCCAACTTGTCAAAGGACTTCATAATGTATGTTTTTAGTAGTAAGACAAGCATTGCCACTATTTTGATTCAGAAAGATGATGAAGGAAAGGGAGAACACCCTAAAGCATTCCATTCCTAAACTTTGAAGGAATACGAGATGAACTATAACTTTGTCGAAAGACAAGCTTTCACAATTGTAAAGGGACTCAAGAATTTCCAACACCTTACATCTTGCACTAAAGTAATTGTTTATGTCGCACATTCTAGTGTATGAGATTACATCATGGAAGAAGAAATCACTGATAAAAGGGGCAACTAGATCACTAAGATCATAGAATATGACATTGAAGTCAGGCCTACGAAGAATGTCAAAGGAAGAGGGCTATGCGGGTATTTGGCACATGACGAAGAGATGGAAATTGAGGAAGAACAAGTGGAAATAGTCCTAACAAATGAGTCTAAACTTGAAGGATGTTGGCTACTGGATAGGGTAAGATATATGCATACCGAAAAGTAACCATCGAGACTTTTGTCTCAAAGAAGGAGATTCTACCGGTTGCAAAATAGTGGGTACTCACTTATTGAAGGAATCAGTTTCAAAATAAATTTCAATGAAATCCTATTGTGATGTGTCACCATGGAGCAAGCAAAGAAGATACTCAACTCCTTCCACAGTAGCCTAGAAGGCAGACATTTCTCTACGAAGACCACCACCATCAAAATTTTATGCATTGGGTGTTTCTAGCCTACATTGTTCAATGAATCCTATGAAATGGTAAAAGCCTGAAAATAGTGTCAATTCTATGTAGGAAGAAGAAATATTTTTTCCATGCCTCTCAATCCGATAGTAGAAAATGTACCATTTGCACAATGGGGACTAGATTTCATCAGGATGATCAATCCTTCCTCTAGTGCCAGTCACAAGTGGATCCTAATAGCCACTGACTTCTTCACAAGATGGACCGAAGCCCTACCCATGAAGAATGTGACAAAAGCAAAAATTGTAGATTTTCTTGAAGGGCTGGTAACAAGATTCAGTGTACCAAAGACTATCATCTCAGACAACGCCAAATATTTCCTAGGCTCTAAGGTAAGTTAGTTAGCATTAGAACATGGAATATTTTTGAAAATATCCTCAAACTACTACCTGTAGGGAAATGACCTGGCTGAGTCAACTAACAAAAATCTGGTTTGAATCATCAAAAGGATTGGTTCAAATCATGAGAGGGAATGACATAAAAATATCCGAACGACATTGTGGGAAGACCGCATAACTCCTAAGCAAGCCCTAGAGACTTTGCTCTATGAGCTATTATATGGGAAGGAGGTGCTATTGCCAATATCTATAGAGATAACTACACTATAGCTACTCAAGTCTCTAGAGATTGAAGAAAATAGAGCTATGGAAGTTCGATTGGCTGAATTATTGGAGGTACCAAAAAAAAGGGGAAAAGCCCTAATAGCCATGACTAACCACCAACATGTGGTTAAGAGATGGTTTGAAAAGAAAGCTTTAGACTAGGATCTAAAATACAGAGACCTGGTACTAAAATTCAATGAAAGAGCTATGAAGTTTGACCATCATGGAAAATTAGATAGATTATGTGAAGGCCCTTTCAAAATAATTCAATGCAAACAAAATAATGCATTCGAATTGGAAAACATGGAACAAGAAGAATTGGGAATTTTAGTTAATGGAATTCACCTAAAATTATTCAATTAAGCTTCAGATACTTCATACAAGTGTAGACATGTGATTAATGTAACTATTTTAACTTTTATGTTTTGTTGGTCAATTCTTTTTCAACATTTTCACACTTACAAAAAGCAAGAAAAATCATGAGGCTCATTTTTATAGAAACAAAGGACATTATGAATCATATTTCAAAAATCAAAGTTCAAATGTAGAGAATTCCATAAAAGTTGCGGAGAGCACAAGAATGAAGAAAATGGTTTGAAGATAGCAAGTATATTTGTTATATATATACTTTGATAAGAAACATTGACAAAATGGCTCTAGGGCCATACACTCAAAATATGACATTATATGAAACTTCCTTATATATATGTATATGCAAGTCCTCTTTCAGGTATATATATACAAAAGAGAAAAATATGTTTTAATATTCAAGTATCTGGAGCATGGACATTTTCACCATCCGCATAAGCATTGCCTTCATCAATTGGAACATTGGCAGGGGCAGAAGGACTGCTATCACCAATAGTAGAAGGATCTAGAATAGAAACACAAACACTCAGAACAAGCGGTGGAGGGAACATAAGGTTCCTAAAGTTGGTGTACCAGTCCACATCATAGAATAGCACTACATTGTAGGAACACAATAGGAAGTGGCATGCACAGGTGGATCTCTCACAGTGTTCAACAAGATAATGGAGCTGAAACTTGCTCAAAAATCATACACATGGTACCACCACATCCTCTTCAATATTCCTTCATAGGTTGCTCGCTATCGGAAGGCCTAAACCATACACTGCATTGGTTACTACTTCACCAAGGCCTTTGAGGTACCTCTTCAGGAAAATCTGAAGCATCAGCTGAAGTATCATGGCTTTCAGAGCTTGAATTTCAAGTGGCAAGGAAATGAAGTGGGATAATATATTGGTGTTCACTTGATATTTATCTTCATACTCAATATAATATCTACCCAAATCCCATTTCATGGCTATAATGGCTAGTGAGTGTTTTTTTTTGGTTATACGATTCAAACGCCTATTGGAGATCTCTCCTAGAAAAGCCATTTGAGACTTGTTGCACACTAGCCTGATAGAAGTGTTCATTGTGTCAGCCTCTGCTCAAAACACCTAAGTCTAGTGCTATGCAAATTTAAAACCTACTCAACCTCCTAATAAATTATGCTATCTAAATTGCCTAATGCTTTTGCTAAATCGCTAAGTATAGTTTTGTTGCTATGACAAGACCCTTTTATACAAATACCTGAGGTATCCTGCATCCCAAGCATGGTGGTAATCAAGTTTAGCTTGAGAACCCAACCCAAAAGGCTAGCTCAATTTTATAACTAGGTTATGTTCGTAGGTACAAATTGTTGGGTGAAGGTTTAAGGAGTGGTAATCAATTAATGCAAATTGGTGGCAAGATTAGGCAATGGCTCATACAGATAGGTGCTTAGGTATTCGAATGCAAGCCTTTTCAAGCCCCAAGGTTGAGCACAAATTCTTTTAAAGTACTCATTATGACATCAGCCTCATTGTGCTTTTAGGTATATTAATGGCGTTGGACAAGTGAGAAGGTGAATAATAGGGAGATGACAACTCAATTTCCCATAAAAATTATGTTGAAGGGACATTATCTCTAACACAATTATGAATTCTTATCTTGTAAAAAATGGCAATTAGTTCATTTCACATGGATAGAGGAGCTGGTGGTACATGCTGAATTAAATGAAAAAAGGAAACCGTTGTATACCAGTTGAAGGTAGGAAATTAAAGAGAAAAGCTAAGTAACACATGCAAAAATCAGACAAAGTATAAAACTTCTTGAGCAACGAAAAGACTTACAAAAACATAATTCTTAAAGAGCTAGGTGTGATGCAATTTTGCAGCAAATGAAGCCAAAAGTGGGAGTAATCATAGATAATTCACTGCCTCGGTGTAAATTAAAACTGAAGTGAAAAGTTGTCTAGTTTTGAAACTAGAAACCTTGTGTTGTGTTTTAGGTTCCATTTATACCACTTCAGTGTGCTTTTTGGGTAAAATATTGCAAGTTATGGAAACTGCTCAAAGTTCTTAGACTAAGATGTAGAAAGAAGAAGCCAAAAGTTTATTTAATATCATGTGTGTGACACTAGCCACATAAGTCTTCAAGGATGTCTCTAATGATTCACTTGGAATTCCAAAGAAGATGACCTAGGTAAATATGCAGGTTGTAGAGAAGAAAAACCCTCACAAAGATAAGAAAAAAATTAAAGAAGAATGGGAAAATATTCATGACCCCGTTCTTGCAAAAAACCCCAAATAACTAAGGGAAGCAGCCTATAAGAGGATGAGAAAGAATAGAGACCTAGGCTCCTTGGTGCAAAAATTTGGTATAGTGGGCTTCCATAATATATGGTGCCGCTTGTGCACTATTGCCCTAAATAATTGATGAAGCCATCAAACATTTCAATCCTGACACCAACACAATTGAGGGCTGGGAGGTGAGCATGGTCATATGCAAGTAGGCTATCTATAATATGCTCTCCATCTTAGAGTTTCACTCCAAAGTGCCTAAAATGGAGAATTTCACTCCAACAAAAGGGGATAACTATTGGAGGACCAGAGACCTTGTGCTAAATGTCTATAACACAAAGACTCAAAAACTCAGAGAAGCTCCTAATAAGCTAATGCAGATCTGAGTGACGGATAAGGGATTCAAGGATGATATGAAGGAT
The DNA here is from genome assembly GCA_007115665.2 of Sequoiadendron giganteum. Classification (NCBI taxonomy): domain Eukaryota; kingdom Viridiplantae; phylum Streptophyta; class Pinopsida; order Cupressales; family Cupressaceae; genus Sequoiadendron; species Sequoiadendron giganteum. Next base: position 149,647,596 of record CM021105.1, read on the forward strand.
GCTTTCACTATGATGGAATTCATTTGCGGCCTAGACACCGACAAGGAAGTCCAAGAGTTTTAGCTTGGTTTAGGTTTCCAATTACGCAAGCAAAATTATTTTTTCTGGTATGATTTTGCTGAATTTCTGATGCAAGAGATGCTCATCCAGATAGCATAGTACTAGCTTCAATGGAGGTTCATGTTCTCATCCTTTCTCACGCATATGTTCTTGCATCAAAATCCTGACTTCTTCTAGAAGCATCTAGGGCTCTCGATTTTTGATGAAAATTAGAGGAGGAGGCTAGTTTTCACATGGACTCCCCTTTTCTCTGAGAAATTTGACTATTATGCATTTTTAGATTATTTCTTATATCCAATTCTATAGGATTTAAGAAGAGACAAAACTTTCTTCTGGTTCAACTCAAACCAAACTGAGTTCATGCAGAACATCACTCCAAAGTGTGGCTAGTTCCTAGGTGAGGAATTCACGTTCGTCCAACTGCGGGGTTTTATCGTCGAGCCCTTTTGACTTCCAGTGTGTGTTACAAACTGAGTATTGGCACTTGAAGTATTCCACTAGGTATCAATTATAGAAGTCACCTTTTGTAGCAGGAAAAAAAAGAAGGGATCTCTCAAATTCCCGAAGCACTACAAAGTTGTAGTAATGGCTAAGAGAAAGACTCATGGCATACTGGAAGAAAAGCTAGCTCATGTGTGGTTGGTGTGGATTTGTGATAAATGGAATTACAACCCCAATGATGACTTGCCAAACAAGTATGTCAAAGTGGCACACTACCTTTGGCCTTACTGGGAGAATTGTCAGAACCCAGTGTCAGATGCAGATGATTTTATATTTGAGCTAGTGTACATCCCTATTGAAGGTGCTTGACCCCCCTGGCTCAGTTTCTAGCTCCCCACTGCACAGTATGATAAGACAAGAAAAATGAGGACTACTCTCCCTAGGAATCTTCTAAGGAACTACAACTGGAAGGAGGAGAAGATCCATGATTTTTGGATATATCGTTAGGAGACTCAAAAAACTGAGGCCCCTTATGATACTGAAGAGATGGATGATAAGTTTGAAAAATTATGGAATAACGAGCATCCAGATTCCAATGAGAGTGGTGAAAAGGACTCTAGTTTGGAGTTGGTCGAACCACAGTCAGAGGAGGGAGTAGAACCATAAATAGAGATGCCGGATGTATCGACCCAATCAAATGGAAAGGTTGTGAAGAAACCTAGCAGGGTCTCCTCTAATGTGTGGGTTAGCATATCATGTGTGAGGTCTTCATTAACTCACACCTAGACTGCAAGGAGGACTAGGGAAACCTCTCTCAAACAATCCGAGACCATAGTGGTAGGCGACTCACTGCCAACAAAATGATAGTGAGTTGAGGCATCATTTGGAGAGTGCTTCCAGGAACTTGAAGCAAGTGAAGAGTTAGCAAAGGATGAAGGACAAACCTTAGTTTCCCCCATTGTTTCTACAACACCTCTTTTTTAATGCACCAACCCAATAATTTTGACCTTTGCTCCAATAATAGTGAGGGTATTTGCACAATTCTCTCATGTGCCCCCTTTTCCCCTTACTCCTCCATAGAACTTCACACCATTCGCCTTGGCCCATCCCACGTCCCAAAGCGTCAGACACTCTATCCTCCATTTCATTAATACAACTCCTGGGTCAACAATGATAGAGTTGATCCACTCTTCCCAATAGTTAGAAATCATCATGACTCCACTTCTTGCAAGTCCTCCTACTCATCCTTAATTAGAGTATTGGAGTATCCCTCTTTTTTTGCCTCAGACAATTAGTGTACCAAAGAAGAAGTCTCCCGGTACCGCCACCCTTTCATTTCCTTTTTCCCTTCCTCCTGGTGCACCTTTCACCGATGAAGTCATCAAGTCGCCCTCTAAATTCTTATCGGAAGGTGATAAAATCAAGCAAGAACGAGCAAATAGAGCCCAAAGACAAAATGATAAAAATGCTAAGAAGCCGACAGAGCCGAAGGTACATAATTTTTTTAATGAAGTACAATAATCACTGCATTTTGTGACTATGTACCCAACTGTTATTAAGCCACAAGGAGAAATGCAGCCAAATGACTACAACATGTATGTTGTTGGGATCAATTTAAGCATAGCCCAACCTAAAGACAAGGTGGAGCTCATCGAGGAGAGGAAGGTGGTGGTGACCACCGGTTTTATAAAGACCGATCAACAACTAAAGAAAAGGGCATAAGAGTTGAAGAGATTAAAGAATAGTGTCATGGTCTTGCTCACCAAGGAAAAATCTAAAGAAGTTGAATACAAGCGCTTATCCCAACAAGTGGAGATGGAACAAGAAAAACTCCTAGAAGAGCTAGTGAAGTTTCAATCCCTTGATCTTAACTTGATCACCGATATACAACAAAAGAACAAGGAGTATCAGGACCACTTAGCAAAGCTAGAGCAAGAGATGCGATAAAATGATGAAGATTTTCATCACCAATGCGCTCAACTAGAGCAGCAAATATAGTAGAATGATGCGAATTTCGATATCCGCTGAGCTCAATTATAATATTAAATTACATAACTAGTCTTCATTGGAGCAAGAAGGAACAAACAAGGAGTGGGTTGAAGCTAGTTGGGTCACAGAATCATAGATTCTATAGGGACAAATCACCATGGAAAACCAAAAGATTGCAAAGGTAGCGCATGATATGGAGCAAAAGGATGCAAAGATTGCCTTATTGAAGGACTCTACATCAACCCTTGTTAATCAAACAGACCTTCTTTAGGTGGCCCGATAGTTGTATGTCTCATATTGGGAAAGAGTGAAGACTTTATACCTAACTCTATAACCAATGCTCTGATTTATGGCAAAAGCAATAGCCTTAGGTAGAGAGGTTAATGCAACAATCAGGAATTTCCCTCAATCAATCACCGAAAAAAATTATAGGCCAAAATATTACTAGAAAGGCTATATTAGATCTCAGACTAAGTCTTGGTAGGTGCAAGGATTAAAAACCAAAAATTTACTGCTAAAACATCCAATCGGTTCATCCACTGCCATGAAGTTATCCTACATTCCAATGAGTGTGCCACCAAATTGGATCAGCTCATGAGCAATATGCGGGCCAAGTTTGGTCACCTAACTCAAATGAGCTTACCATCTCCATTTCTTCAAGATGAGTCAATGGCCATGATAGAGCATATGGTAGAAAAGGTCAAGGAGAAGCAACAAGACCCATTTGCCTTCCAAAGTTTCAGTCATCCCCTTGTTGCAAGAGATATTGGGAACATCACTCATCCAATCACGTAGCTTATTTTTTTAACTCGAATCCTGGGCCGGTATATTGTTGAAACTGTCTTACAAAGAAGTTATCAATCTACATGGAGCACAAGAGAATCTGCATGACATATCGACTACATCTGAAGATGAATGACTGCCTCTTCAGACTGCCCTCTCTAAGCTCTAATCACACTGCCTAATGGATAAGTCTCTGGTCTACAAGCCAAAAAATTTGGCTTTCTTGTTTTGCAAGAAAAAGGCCCCTGATAAGTTGCCAAGAGCTCTGAATAAAAAATTCCCATGGTCCCTTTGTGTAGTTCTATTTTTCCTAAGTGCCGGAAATGCCCTCCTCTAAAGAAAAAGAAACATCAGGCTCCTTTCACAAAGTCTCATTGTGTTTTCAACCAAGTGCTCCTCACAAGGTTTCCACCTCTCACTTTTCAAAATATTGTGTCGTGCTTCCATGTGATAGTAGTTCACAATATTCTATGCCCCTTTGTGTTGCTCTCCTTTCAAGCCCCGACCGGCTGCCACGTAGCATCTTTCCATGCACATTCCTTGGCGAACCCCACCTGCAACGTAGTATGTTTGAAGACCTCCACATCTCTTCAGATCGCTTAAGGGGATGAACGAGCATTGGCCTCAAACATTTTCTAGTGATCTTCTAAAGACTTGCTCACAAAGGGACATTAAGTAGGCAACAACCTATCACCAAGTGCCTTATTCTATAACTGCCTCCATGATTGAATTGCATGTGTTATCACTCTGGTCTATTGTGACCACTTCCATCATTTGTAGGGGGTGCATCCGGCTCTAGGGTTTCCTCGTTCATAGATTGAATCTTTTTGGTTGCAACGAAAAAGGGGAAATCATTGCTCATGATCGGAGGATTTGTTCTATTATTGGCTCACCAAGTTGGGTTTCAATATAAATACTTCTTCCATCAAAGTAAGAGTTTAGATTTTTGAGAAGAAAATATTGGTAGAAGAACTAGGCCTTTACCACTATTTATATTATTTTAATGACTTGCAGACTGTGCCATCATTCAGCCTTTCTATTTTCTTGAAGATTTTGATTAATTTTTACTTTGTCGTTGTGGTGCTAAGTGTTTCACTTACAAAACTTTTATAATTTGAATGCAAGTTTTCCGATTTAGATCATGTCTTCGACTCATCTTTTAAGTAAATGTGCATGAATATTATTTTATGTCATTAAATTGAATCATTTAGATTTTATCTTAGTTTCCTTTCATTTTTGACATAGTATATTGCTAAATAGGCCCTTAGATTACATCTACAAGATAGGTCTATCATGCTTTACATCAAAGTCTCGATGCATCACCCTAGTTAGATACTTTTATTTTTTATACCTGCTTCCTTTTCCCATTCAAAACCCCAGTTATAGAAGATTCAACTTCTTTAAAATCCGGAGGTCACTCAGTTTAGTGGAATAGGTCCCCCCTTTAACTGATTTTCCCATAAAAGGCTATTACCTTGCCAAATTTTGGCATCAACAAAAATTAAGTGGAAAAGTGAAATTGGTGAATTTGCAACTTACTTAGCGATGTAACCAAAAATAGATGGTGTAATTAAATTTTATTCATGCAAAAAATAAAACTAAACTATTTTTTTTTTTTTAAATATTAAGAAAATATTTGACAACAAGATATCATAAAATAAAAAACTATAAATTATTCACAAATAGTTGGTGTATTCATAGAAAAAAGTATTCAATGAAGTGTTATCCAACCATGAATTATTGTCTTCAATTTTTTATTACCCCTAAAATTTATCCAAATAATAATTTTTCCCCTACAAACATGATTAGGTTTGCTAAGATAAGCAACTACAAGTAAAAAATCATAATGTGAGAAGTGTAATCATGTTCTAGTCTAGTACATGTAGAAATTTTATGACTTTCCAAGATAAAATTATGTTAATTATCTTGAATTCAATAGTTTAATTAAATTCATAAAATAGTTTAATTAAATTTATATTATGTCCAAGTTCAAGTAAATAATACCTCTGATAATATGATATTTGAGTTATAGTGTTTAGTAAAATCAAATTTTAAGAACATAAAGAGTTTAAATTATCAAGACACTATTAGAATTTGCCTATATGAGTGGAATGAAAGGGTGGGAAAATATTATAAAGTAAAAATTTGGAAATGAGGTGAGAAGTAGTTGGTGTTGAGAAACATGGTAGAATATTTTCTACAAGTGCATGCAAATCTAAAATTTGTTTCTTAAGCAATAGCTATCATAAAATTAAAATTATATGATTTTAAAATTAGCAATAGAGATAAATACAAAAACCATATCAAGAAATGATTTATGTGGAGAAACTCTTTTTATAAAATATTTCATAAAAGAAAAAAAAAAACATATGTATTAATCTTCAAGGAAGATATACTTCCAAAAACCAACACCCTATTCACTTTGATGAAATGTGTACCTCTAAAACAATCTCATAAAACTATTATCTAAATATTTGAATATATAGACATAAAGAGAGGGAAAACAAAAAATAGTTTTATAAAGAAATTGATATAACAATATCTTGCAACAACTCCATCCCACCTTGGATATTATCCTTCAATAATAGAGTCACATAGGAAAAATCAAATAGCCCCTTGAATAGAAAATGTAATGTTAAAAATCTTAGGTGTTGTAACCATTGAGGACTCAAATCCTAAACTGTAGAAATCCAAAATAGAATATCAAGCACATGTAGGATCTGTCTTGTCATTTAAGATTATTAGTCTTCAATTTTGGTGCCTATAATTGGGAATATATATTTAGAAATCCAAAATTCAATCATTGCTATGAACATTGTGCTCCACGTTCTTCATGAATACATATAACAAATAATATCAAGATTTTTAGAGAATCTAAATTATAAAATAATTTTAATTTCACCATAGAATTCTATGGGAAATGTCTAAGAGTGTTAGAGATACATTAATAATAAATAGAATTGCAAGATAAATGACACCTTGATGCTAACATTCTCCCATTTAATATTATACATTAAAAATGATTTTGTATGTAAAATAAATAAAAATATGTACAAGTATCAAGGCCCATGGCCTTTTTGTGCTAGGGGAGATTATCTATGGTCACTAGCAACATAAATGAATTCGAAACACTATCTAGAGTCCCAAGATTCTCTAACTATAGACATGTAAAATATACATGCACCTAATTCTGATCCTACTAACATCGTTTCGTCTTGAATCATACTCTCATCTTATCAACACTTTTCATCCCTTAATTAAATAAACTATTATTTATTTAATTAGGTCTTTCTCCTCTCGTGATTAAATTAATCAATTTAATTTAATTAATCATCTTTCTCTGTTCATTTAAATAATTCATTTTATTTAAATTAAATCTCTAAAGTCCTCATATTAAATTAAATAAATTAAACCTTATTTGATTTAATCTAACATATTCCTCTTTGGTTAAATAAATCAAATCATTTATTTAATAAATCATTTCCTCTCAATTCTGATTTAAATTAATTCATCTATTTAAATCTAAATTGTCAAATCACCTAATTCTTCATTAAATTAATCAAAACCTTGATTAAGTTAATCTCTCTCATTAAAATCCTCTAGAGAATGCAACTTGCACAATAAATCAATTACTTTGATTTATTAAATCTCTATTTTCCTCACATGGCATCAAAAGGGAATATTCCCTCAAATTTGAATTCAAAAATGCACGTGGATGGGTACTTCCAACAAGGCATTCACTCCTCTTACATGTCCTTGTGCATTGAGCCAAGTGACATTAAATCCATTTCTTTTTCCCTCTCACATGTCATTCAAAATTCAAATTTGAATCCAATGACATTTATCATCCACATTGACCAAAATGTGCACATTCCTCCTCCAATCACATGTGGACAAGTGGCCTCTTCTCATTGGTTGGTCTTTCATCCCACATTCATCCAAATCCCTCATTCTTCCAATTTGGGAATCTATAAATTGGAGACTCTTCTCCTCAATCTTCATCCACAACTCATATGCAAAGTTACTCTCTTCAAGTGAGAATTTATTTTTCTATTTTCATCCACACATTCCTATTATTTTCACATTTGCACCAAGGTTATGCTCAAATCTCTTTGGAGATTTGACCATTTCTTCATCAATCCATATTGCAACAATAGGAATTGGGAAAGGGCCAATTGCAACACATCATTGGCACCAATTCCCCCATAGGATCTTTAACTTATTTGCTTAATTAGGATTTAATTCAAGTTTCTTGCTTTATGTTCTTCATTTTCCTAATTTTAGTTTAATAGGTGGATTTTTGGGGGAATCCTTCAAATCTTTACATGCATTTTGATCTAACACTAACAATGTTTGACATCTTTGTGCATTTGCAGGTTTAGGGGTTCATATTTTGGTGCTAGAAGGAGGGCAAACCTCGAGTTCAAATCACGTTTTTTTGAAAAATTCCACTGTTTTTCCATTTTTTTTTGTCAAGTTACAAGTCCACGATGTTGTATTGCACCGCATTTGCAGGTGTGGTGCTATATTGCACCGCCTTAGTTCAAACTCCGTCGCACCCACTAACTCCGCCACACTCAAAGAACCACACGGTGCTATATTGCACTGCATCTATTTGAAAGAGCACCGTGTGGTGCTATATAGCACTGCACTTGCAAACAGCGCCGCTTCCAAAGGGCGCCGCATATGATTTTTTGTTTTTTCGCCCGATTTTAAAATGGCCATATCTTGGTCATTTTTTAGTCTTTTTCAAAGCTTTTTTTTTTGAAATGGGGTATAATTTCATAATCTATCCAATGGTGTAGGTTTTTATCAACTTTCATAGATTTAAAATTTTCAAACTTTCACCTAATGTCATAACACCATGAAACTTTGTCTAAATTTTAGGGTTTATATGTTTAATCTTTTATCTAACCCTCATATCTTCTTGTTTCTTGATTTAATATAACATTTGGAACTTGTATTTTAGGTTTTAAAGGATCATGGAGCATGGAAATAAAATAAAAATAATTATCACATGTTTGTAATAAGTGTTTTTAAACACTTTGGGAGAACTTATAATCCCTTTCTAAGAAATTTGTTACTTTCATGCTTTAACAACACTAAATTTACTTTGGGTTTAAAAAGAACAAGCAAGTTTATATTATGAAAACATGCTCATTGTGTACAAAGTGTTTTTAAACACTAAAGTTTTCTTCAACACTCTTAAAGGATTTGATAAGTTCTTTGATTTTAGGACACTAGTTTTCTTTTGGGTTCTAAAATTAACAATCAAATTTCCTTTCAAAAGTTTCCAAGGGGCTAAAAAGAACTTTAGAAAAACAAACTAGATTTTGTTTAAAAGGTAACAATTGAACAAGGCAAACTCACACTTTATTTGGTGCTTAAAAAGAAGTCATCATTGCTTTGAGGTTTAAAATGAACAAATTTTTTCCATGTTTTGTAATCTATTTTACAAGTTAATATCATTTAAAGTGTGTATGCGCTTCTCTCGCGCTTCATTGCGATCTTGAGAATCAAAAATATTTTTGGTGATATTAGGCTATTAAAAGGATTGCCTCCACATTTCAATTTGGGCATTTTAAAATTGAACAAAACATGCGAGTGTGAGCACGATATACTACGGAGGTTCTTCCCTTTGTTTTTCAATGAAGGTTGTGTGAATGATGGGATATGTTAGTTCACTTTTGTTTATCTTAGAGGGCCTGCCTTGTGGGAAAAAGTAATCACCCAAGGGAACGACCCAATCAGAAACACGCTAAAGCCAAGCGACTTCCAACCGATATATAAGTGTGGGTATTGGAACAAAGGCCAATATCACGAGGATTATTTTGACAAGATGGACAGCAATGGACTCTCGCCGATGTTGGATAATCCCCCATGAACGGAATGCTCGAATTAGAACCCCTTGTTTAGAAAAAGGCCAAAACCTTGTCTATCTTGTTGGTGCAAAATGTCATGTCCTTTGAAGCCGCCCCATGTTATACATGCAGTCTTGTTGTGGAAATGAAAAGTATGCCATGGGAGATTCATGGGTACTAATGCTTGGCTGACCCGAATAAGTGAGTGCCATGGATGGGAGCCAGTGTGGTCAAGCATTTAGCCATTCACACAAGATATGCGCAGCTAGATTTATCCAAGTGGGAACCCAACAAGATATTGCCTCATCATCCTAGGATTGTAAAAGTGCTTGGAAGAAATACATTGCTTGGCTCTTGAAAACATTTGAAAACAAACATTCACAAAAGACCTTCAAATTTCAAACCCCTTGTTAGAAACAAATACTCTTGATGAATTTAGACACTCTTGCTTTCCCTAGGAATCATATTCCTAGAGGTTTCTAAGTGCAAAAATTCTACCATCATTTGTTTTCAACAAGGTTAAACATAAGGAACTCTTGCCCTATTTTCCTTGATTTCCACACAATGGACCTTGTGGGATGAGAAAGAAAGTAGGACACTAGATATATAGTTTGAAACTTAAGCAAACAAGTGTCTTTGATAAAAATAAATTCATTGAACCAAGATAAAAGACAATTGAACCAAACATGTGCTTGGTCCCTTTTAAGTCATTTGGTTTCCATGCGAACTTTGATCTTTTGGTTTGAACTACCTTTAGGGAGAAACATGTTCTTCATTACCTTGGTCTTGTAAGTAAGTCCTCATAGGGTCATTTAGGATCAAAATCATCACTTCACCCATATCTCAAACATCAATCAAATTTCCATCTCACCAACAACTTTTGGAAAATCAACATCACCTTGTTTGGCTTAACAAACTTAGCCAAATTATCCTCTTGAGCGAATTTACCTCTAGGATAACACAACTTCCTAGGGTTTATAAGTTCATCATCAAAAATCTCATTGTTTGGCTTAACACACTTAGCCAAATTATAATCTTGTGTACACATTTTCGCTAGGATAACACAAATTCTGAGGGTTTACAAATTCACCATCATCTTTTTTGGTTTAACACACCTAGTCAAACTATCCTCAAAATCAAATCAAATCAATTCCTAAAGGTCTAGCATTGATCCAAAGTTCCTAGAAGTTCAAACATCCATATCACTCACCCTTTCATCCTCCATCTCATCATTGATCCTAATCACCTTAGAGGTTCACTCTTGCAACAAGGTCAAAACACAAGAGGAACATGGAATTTAAACTTGATTCATCCATCATGAGCAATCGAAATCATCCAAACTATCCAAGTCTCACAATGCCAATTGATTATCAAAACTCACATTTATGCATGGAATCATTATCTCCAAACCTCAATGGTACAATGAATGTGAGTATGCCCAGTCCAAAGTTTGGAACACCTTTCCCAATGGTAGATTTAAATCCAAGTCCAAATTTACAAATCTATCAACCAAATTCTCAATGCATGAGTTTTCCAAACAACATTATCCCACCAAATCCATGCATGCCCATTTCAAATCCACACTTGGTAAAATTTGGGGTCAACATGTTTTCAAATCCCATCAATGTTGTTCAAAATCCAAGCAATATGTTGATGACTCTAGGTATTGATCCAAGTCAAGGTAACACCATGCAAAATCAAAGTTACCTAAGTCAACCTATAATGCCAAATCAAAACATCATACCAAATCATCCCATTTTGTCAACAATATTGCAACAACAGGTGGAAAACATCCAAGCAAACCCAACAATCAACACCATCCCCAACCCACCACCACCGCTGCCAAAACAAAACATGGCCAATTCATTCTCCATCATGTTGCAAGCTGCTCAAGAAGCTTCCTGCAAAAAGGCACTCCGAAAACAACAAGCTGCACAAGCTCAAGCCCAAGCGCAAGCACAAGCACAAGCACAAGAGTAAACACAATTCAGGGCATTATTGCAAGCAATCCATCAACAAGCAGCTCAACAACAAGCCCAACAACAAGCTTTGTTGGCACAACAGCAACACGACCAACAACAATCGTTGTTGACTTAGCAGCAAACACATGTCTTACTCCCACAACAGAGCTTGCAACAAATTCCCATCACAATCGATGATCAAGATTCTTTGACCAATGATCATGTTGAAAATGTCTCTACATCATCTAATGAGTTAGAGGACATATCTCAAGAATTCAGTCCAAAGCATGATGAACATCTTTCACCAAGGTCTAGCAATGATCCTCTCCAGAACATATGGCCATCTTTTGACCTCATAACATTTGAGAAAATTCCTATGCCTACTGAAGATATCCAAGAAAGAAATCCATTCTTTGAAACTGACCCATGTCAAGAACTTAATCCAAAGCATGTTGAAAGTAATTATGAAATCATTCAAGATCAAGAATTTGCATCTCCAAGCTACTACAATGATATAATGGACACTCTCCTATCCATACAAGATGACCACATACACATAGGACATACTCCTCCATCTACCCATGAGATGCTTTCTTTGGATGGACACATAGATGATCTTCATTCAAAACAAGAGTCTCATACTCTTGATATCATTACCAAGGAACAAGAGTCTTTCACTCTTAACATTTATACACATGATCAAGATATAGAGAAATCCAGAGACATATCAGAAACAAAGCATGAAGAAGGCTTCTACATAAGTCATGAATCGGAAACATCCTATGAAGTGAGTCATGAGGGAGACTTTTACAAGGATAGTGAATCATCAACACTTCTTGAAGAAGCACTACAATCTGATATGTCACAAGATCAAGCTGAAGATATCAATCAGGCATTCATCCCACTTATGGAAGATCCTATCACTTATAAACTTGGATCACTCACCTTTTTAAGGGAAAATAATCTTATCAATAAAAGAGTTATGACCTTTGAAGATCCACCACAGAGCAAAAAAGGAGCAACACCTTGTTTCCAAGGTAAATCATATCCTATGGCAAATAAAATTTTTCAATAGATGAATTATCAAGGCAGAGGATTAGGCCTACATGAATAGGGTATCCTAGAACCAGTGCAGATTATTGAAAATCCTAAGAATCAAGGCCTTGGTTATTCAACAATCAAGGGATCTCAACATATCAATAATACTATCACCATACTAGGGGCAACTTCGTCTCAAGCAAACATCAACATAGGGAGCACAAAGAATCCCTATGATGAAACCAATGCAAATACTACAACCTGCCACGTCAGGAATTTTCATCCACCCATCACCCCATCCACAAATTGGGACCAACATGAAAAGAAAGACTTGAATCGAAGCATGAAGAATGTTATCAAAGAAAAAGAAGCTAAGAAGCATATCAAAAAAATCAAATACAAGTGAATACCAAAAAATACAAAGAAAGATTATCCCTATCAAACTCCATCAGTCAAAGAAACTATGGGGCAAAATAAAAATGAGGGAAGTATCCATCAAAGATTTCCACAAAGGCAAAAACAGGCTTCTCAAGCGACATACAAAGCGTATCAAGCAGTTGGTCCTAATTCCACATACACTTTCGTATCCACCCATCATTGCTCATCTTCCCAAGTTTGGAGAGTCAGAGGCTTCAAACTATCAACCAATCCATCTTTTATTCCTAAACAAACTCCATCCATGCCTCCACACATGATATCCAATTCTCACATTGACCATGTATTGGCAATGACCCTTCGTCATAAGGATTCAGAAGGCAATCTATCACGATGTGTGCACAAAGACAAAGTTAACTCTGATATCAACAAAGCAGATCAAGGATCTCAAAAGTTGCTTTCAAGTGCATGTGTCTTGACAAAGCAACTTCTTCAAACAGGATATCGATGGCACATTAAGAAAGAAGCATCTACATCAACACCACCAAGTTGTTCAGCATCAGCTTAAAATCTCTTAGGAAAATACAAAAAAAAAAAAAATATATCCTGAAAAAATGGTCAACTTGATGAAAACCTGGCAAACAGGCATCTTGGCGACAACAAAAAAATCAAAAATATAAAAAAAAAAAAAATCCAAAAAAATCCAAAAAAGGATTGAAAATAGTAAAGAAAAAAATTGTCCTCTAGTGAAAACCACTACGGTGGCACTTTGGACAGGTACCATGATGAAAACCTGGTAAATAGGCATCATGTGTAGAATCGAGCATCTACATGTGCCATTTTCAGAAGAAAGCATCTTATCATATCCATAATAAAGCCAACATTCCATCCATATCATTTGTTCATCCATGAACCGTTTATCCAACCCATTACCATCTATCTACCTTATCTTGATCTTGATAAAGGTTTGGTAAATGCTTTACACTTGTTTATGGTAAACATCTTGACATGGGTCATTTTCATTGATCCCATCCTATCCAACGCTATCTGAGCCTTGAAGCATTATCTGAATGAGAATCCTCTATTTGAACACCCTTATCTTATTGCAAGATAATCCATATCCATTCATCCAAGAATCTGCCCATGGCCATTCAAACATTGCTAGACACTGGGGGTGGATATTTGCATCTTGCTTCGAGAATAAATCTTGATGTATATCATCCAACTTATGAAGTGATCTGATCATTGGCAAATGTGAAATCAAATTGGTTAAAGAATTTGTGATCCAAAAGTCCAAATCACTAGCCCATGGCATATTTTGACAAGAAGATGTTCCTTATCAAGTTTTATCTTTCATCGAACATCAATCCAATCAATCAATATCAGTTGCATCTAATGTGTACATCAGTGTCACATCAAATCATCAAAGCTATTTTGTTCCAAATCAAGCTTCATCCTTGATCAATTGAATCCAATCAATCATCACCTTGTTTGACTCAACACACTTAGTCAAACTATCATCTTGTGCACGAGTTTACTCCAGGATAACACAACTTCCTTGGGTTTACAAGTTCATTATCATCACTTTGTTTGGTTTAACACACTTAGCCAAATTATCAAATCCATAATCACTTTGTTTGGCTTAACACACCTAGCCAAATTATCCTTTTGTACGAATTTAGTCTGAGATAACACAACTTCCTGGAATTTACAAGTGCATTATCATCTTTGTTTGACTTAACACACTTAGTCAAACTATCAATCCATCAATCTGATTGATCAACATTAAGTTTGGTTTTCAACAAAATCCCAAGAGAAAGCACTGATATCATCACGTATTCATATCCAAATCATCAAAATCATGAGAAAATCCAAAAACATTCAAAAATTTCATCAAAAATCCAAAACATCCAAATCATTCAAAAATCCAAAAACATGTTAAAATCTCAAAAAATCTTCAAAAAATTCCATCATTGAGTCTTGTCAATTTTTTCACCTTGTCGAACTACATTGTCTCTGAGCTTGAACATAGGCAAGCTTGATCTTTGATCATCCCTCGAGATGGTTAGGTCAGTCCCTTAGGCGTCCATCGCATTGGCAATCTGTTTGCCCATCTAGTCCGCATCTAGGGTCAGTCCCTTAGGCATCCATCGCATTGGCAATCCATTTGCCCATCTAGTCTGCATCTAGGTTCAGTCCCTTAGGCGTCCGTCGCATTGGCAATCCGTTTTCCCATCTAGTCTGCATCTAGGGTTAGTCCTTTAGGCGTCTGTCACATTGGCAATCCGTTTTCCGATCTGGTCTGCATCTTAAGTCAGTCCTTTAAGCAATAAAATGGCAATCCGTTTGCCCATCTATCTCATCAGTAGTCAAGTCAATTGGAGTCCGAACTACATCATCTCTAATATTAAACGTAGGAAAGGCCATCCTTGATTGACCCCCGAGACACAAAATCCAAAAACATTGAAAAATGTGAAAATACCAAAAACAACCTCAAAATATTTGAAAAACCCAAAATGGTGCACCCATTTCATCTCGCTTTCACCCATGATTGTCATCACCCATAATAAAGGATTGTCTCTTTCACCCTCTGGTGAGTCAGTCAAAAGCAAGTTTAGTAGGTTCCAAAGTGAACACTTAATCATCAAAGTCTCAAGCCTAGAGCAGTAAGCAAGCAAGTTAGTCACCTCGGAGTATCAATAGCTTATCACCTAATCGGCCCCATCAAAACCCTGATCACTACATGTCCTAGGATGAAGCTTTCCTGCGATGGACATAAGCATCAGGTAACCCTTATAGTAGTTAGTCTTGGCTAGCGGTATGAAGAACATTAGCTTGTTTGTTTAGTTTATTTGGTCTTTTTTGACTTATCTTATTTTGAGCTCATTCCAAGGACCTCTTGAGGATGCCTAAACAAAATAGGTTTAGAGAGAAAGGAATGGGGCAATAATCATTATCTTTTTATTTGCTATGCTTTTTGGATACTCTTGTAAAATAACTTAGTCATGCATGTTTTGTTTGGTTTGTAGGGAGGATGTTTTAGGTATCTTGTTGACCACATAGGAAAGCTTGCTTTCTTGTGTTTTGGCCAGAGATATTTAGAATGTCTGAACTATATCCTGAATGAAGTACATATGCTGAGTGTGAGCAAGAGCACTCCTATTTGATTGATGAGTCAAATCCATCACACTAGGTACAATGACATCCTGGTCCTTTATACCTTGATGCATCGTACCTATGTGTGTTATCAAACATAAAGTAATTAGCCCTTTGAAAATCCGAATTCCTAGCAATGCAAATCATCATCATCATCAATAATAATGTGAACTTGTGTGGATCCTCTTCCATCCATCTTATTCTTCTTATTCTTCTATCTTTACTAACATTTCTATCTAAGATCAATGTGTTGTATCAAAATATACACGAGGCTACCCATGGTTGATGACTGTCTATACATCATTCAAATTGTCTACATCAAGGAATTATCTTTCGTCCTCTGATCAATAGAACCACTCCTCTCGCATTTTATCGCGATCTCGATTGGAAAATCGAACATTTCCGCTCGATCTCTCGAGGGGGCAGTATACCAGCATAATCCTTTTGCTGGGGCAACAATGGGGCATCTAAAAAATTGAGAAATTTTGAACTTTGATCATAGCAGTTTATTTTTTGAATCAATGCAACAAGTATATTGCTTCAAAGAGGGGCAAAATGTAGACATGTAAAATATACATGCACCTGATTCTAATCCTACTAACATCGTTTTGTCTTGAATCATACTCTCATCTTATCAACACTTTTCATCCCTTAATTAAATAAATTATTATTTATTTAATTAGGTCTTTCTCCTCTGGTGATTAAATTAATCAATTTAATTTAATTAATCATCTTTCTCTGTTCATTTAAATAATTCATTTTATTTAAATTAAATCTCTAAAGTCCTCCTATTAAATTAAATAAATTAAACCTTATTTGATTTAATCTAACATATTCCTCTTTGGTTAAATAAATCAAATCATTTATTTAATAAATCATTTCCTCTCAATTCTGATTTAAATTAATTCATCTATTTAAGTCTAAATTGTCAAATCACCTAATTCTTCATTAAATTAATCAAAACCTTGATTAAGTTAATCTCTCTCATTAAAATCCTCTAGAGAATGCAACTTGCACAATAAATCAATTACTTTGATTTATTAAATCTCTATTTTCCTCACATGGCATCAAAAGGGAATATTCCCTCAAATTTGAATTCAAAAATGCACTTGGATGGGTACTTCCAACAAGGCATTCACTCCTCTTACATGTCCTTGTGCATTGAGCCAAGTGACATTAAATCCATTTCTTTTTCCCTCTCACATGTCACATTCAAAATTCAAATTTGAATCCAATGACATTTATCATGCACATTGACCAAAATGTGCTCATTCCTCCTCCAATGACATGTGGACAAGTGGCCTCTTCTCACATTCATCCAAATCCCTCATTCTTCCAATTTGGGAATCTATAAATTGGAGACTCTTCTCCTCAATCTTCATCCACAACTCATATGCAAAGTTACTCTCTTCAAGTGAGAATTTATTTTGCTATTTTCATCCACACATTCCTATCATTTTCACATTTGCACCAAGGTTATGCTCAAATCTCCAAAGACCATTTCTTCATCAATCCATATTGCAACCATAGGAATTGGGAAAGGGCCAATTGAAACACATCATTGGCACCAATTCCCCCATAAGATCTTTAACTTATTTGCTTAATTAGGATTTAATTCAAGTTTCTTGCTTTATGTTCTTCATTTTCCTAATTTTAGCTTAATAGGTGGATTTCATGGGGAATCCTTCAAATCTTTAGATGCATTTTGATCTAACACTAACAATGTTTGACTTCTTTGTGCATTTGCAGGTTTAGGGGTTCACACTAACAATACCTCACATCAACATGATTAGTATGAGCATGATATACAGATTTTTTGACCAAACTAATAGCACTCTTACTATCACACATAACTCTAACAATCCTATAATATATACAAATACGTCTATTGAGTCTCTATAACCGAAAAATTCCTTTCAGGCATGTGTAGAAGCCATGTACTATGATTTTATGATGGAAAAAATCATGGGCTACATTTTAATCATAAAACATATATAGAGAGAAAAAATAGACACTAGTAGACCTTTGATTAACCAGGTTAGTTATCTAATTTGTATAAATTAATTATTGTATGTCTAGTAAATTGTCAACATAATCAGTACCATGATAATATAAATAATAACTAGATGTTCTATAAAAATATCTAAATATTGTATTAATAAAATTTTAATGCCATCTACGAGGGTTGGACATAAACATACAAAAAAATCCTTGTACTTGGATAATATCTAGTCGAACACAAACCATTACACACATCAAAATACCAAGAACATAGTATAATGCATTTTAGCAATTCTATAAATTCATCACCAAAATTAGGACATAAGTATAATGCAATCTTAGTGCCAAAGAGAAACTAAATATTTACTATCTTATATAATGCATGTTGAACTATCATAAAATGGTATCTATATAATTACTCTAACTCAAATAAATATTTCTATGTACCATGTTAGAACCCAATTTGATTGTGTACAAATTGACTTGAGTCCTAGCTCCTTTTATTCTTTAGGCATCATTTCACCCATCATTTAAAAAAATATGAGATAATTCCTAATGCATCTCATTTTCCATACATACATTAGATATATCTTTTATCATCCTCCATATCAGAGTCATATTTGAGAAGTTGTTAAAATATATGAAAACCATGAATATGTGAGTGTTTATGTCATTTTTTATAAAACATATGAATTTTTTAAAATTTCTAGTGACTACCAAACATTTCCTATTATTCCAATATGATGGTACTTGTTAAAACTTTGGCTCTTAACTCTTTTAATTCCTCTATTTTTTTTCTAAAATGGTCATATTTGCTAGGGTTTTAGCGCATTGGATTAGAATTTTGAAAGAACCCTAAACACTTGTCAAGCATCTTACAATTTTCTTATGTTTTCTTATTGATTACTTGGTCCAGTGCCCTTAATCCCGTAAATTTTTCTTAATGGCTTTTTTTCTCATTTTCTACCTAGCCCCCTTTTACAACTTATTGGTTTTGTATTATTTCATTCTATAGGTATTTTATTCTTGACGAATAGAAAATCATAATTTTGCAGAGCTCTTGCATGGAAGGTGTTTTTGTTTGTTGTTTGATCATGCATCTTTTGTTATTCATAATTTTAACATGTTATTAAAGTGTGGATTCAACGAACCTCTTCTCCATTTTTAAGTTTTTTTCTCAACTATGGTTATAGGATCAAATCTAGAATCTTCATTATATTTTTTGAATTTTTTTGAGGTGGGTAATATTTTGGTGTCATTTGGTATGAAAAGGACCTCACCATTGTGTTTAGGAGGCAAATTCGATAACTTTTTACTATAAGTTTTTCTAATTTTGGTGTTGAGAACTTCCAAGGAATTTTTTTATAGGGGTCTCTATATGACCACCGTAAGCTGTACTATAAGGTGGAATTAAAAAATTAAAAATTAAAAATTAAAAAGTGCATTTTAAACCATGCACAACACTATTTTAGTGGCACACTACTAGGAACAACACCCGCCAACACTGCGATACCAGTAGTAGTGCCCAATGCCTAAAACAACTCATCTACTCTAGCATCACTTCCTCAGGTCTCCTTTCATAGGTTGACAGTCATTTGAGTGACCAATGGCTTCAACCTACACTCGACTACACCCTTAGCACCTCCTATGGTCATGTGAGTGACTAAGAGCTAGTAACTCAAATCCTAGTGGACGATCACCCATGTGACTAGGGGCATGTTTCTTTTAGGACCCCATGTGCCTTGTAGAATAGATTAGGCATGGTTTAAAAAATTAGGTATAACTTGGGCATCTGATCTCCCTTTTTTGAAAACTCTATAACATTGGAAAGGTGGTTCTAAGAATGATCTAGTGGTGTATTTTTTCTTGATTTTTCTCCAACAATTTTCTATAGGCTGTTGAAACTAGATGTACTTTTTTACACTTTTGACGTCATGAATTGGGCATAATGACTGTATTTTTTGTGAGAAAATATGTGTTGGAAAGTTACTTCACTACTCTACATAATGATCTATTTAATTTTTCAAAAATTTCAAGTACAAAAATATATATCTAATGTGATTTGGATTTTTTAAGCTTTTATGCTTTTAAAGTTTCATTAGGGTTTGGTTTTTATGGTTGTGTGGGGTATATTTATCACTCTAATTGTCTATATACATCAAAGAACAACATTTTTTTGTCATACATCATTTTGAAAATCTCAACCATCATTGCGAACACCTCTTGAGTTGAATGTCTTATGCCACACAAATATCGTAGCTAGAAATATCAAATGACCATATTGCTCATGTCAAAGGGTTTATGGTCCAATTTTAATGAAGTACAACCAACATTGAATCATCAATTTGAGATACTTAACCATAGGACGAAGATGGATGATGCTATGGGACTAATTTCAGTACAATTTTTAGATAATATTTTATTTCATCTTGAGTCTTGCACCTTTCCTATAGATATGTGGGTGAAGTCCAAAGATATTTTTGGAACCATCAATGAGTTCTGAAATCTATAGTTTGAGGAAAAATTGACATCACTTGTACCTAATACTCTCTCCTCCATTGAAGACTTCTTGTATAAGTTTAAGTCAGTCACATATCTTTTATAGGGTTGTGGGAAGAATGAAACTAACAAAGAATGTGTTTTCTTGATTTTATTTAAACTTAGAGGTCCATTTCACATCTTCTCTTCTAATTTATACTCTACTATGGATGGTTTGGGAAATGTATTTACCATGCCTAATTTCAAGGTTTTTTGTGAGCATTTGACTCGTGAATAAGAAAAGTTGAGTTGGTTTGATTCTCTTTCTAGTTCCAAAACCTAGGCATTGGTAACATAATAATTTAAAGGGAAAGACAAGAAGAAATAAAATCCCAAGATAGATACTTCATTATGTAGTGAGTGTTCCTCCAAACTAGATCTCAGAATTCAAAACAAAAATGTCAAACCACTCCTTCAGATGGAAAATCTTATAAGTTTGATGACTCTTCCACAAAGAAGAAGAAGACATAAAGTGAGCCTTGAAATTTTTGTAGTAAGGAGGGAAATTAAGTCACTAGATGTTGGAAGAGATTAAAGGATTTGGTGGAATCCATATAGAAAAATAACATCTTAGCCCCTAAGTATTCCTCCTCATCTCTAGGTAAAGGTCATTCTCTTTCTTCATGAGCCTTAACTTCTACATCTCCATGAATACTTTATTTTGTGTGAAAGTGAAATTCTAACCTAAAAATGAAAAAAAAAAACAATGAAATGAAATGAAAGAAATAAAATTAAAAACCTAGACTCAAGATTGGCCAAGTTTATCCCAAAAAAAGAAGTAATAAATGATGCAAATCCTTACCTTGTTCAATTTGACCCTTGGTTGTCCCTTTTGATGATGATTTTTATGTTAATTATTTAATAAAATGCCATAAAATGATGCTCAAGGTAATGCAAATTCAATGATGAGATCAATGGTAGCCATGGGTGTGGGATTGGATGCAATATGGAGGTTTAAAAATTCTGCAACAATGGAATTTTGATAGCTAGTGCATGGGAGCTCTAAGTTTGCATGTGTTGTGTTAGAAAATGAATCAATTTTTATTTTATTTAGGGAAATTTACTCCAAAAGAATGGAGAGCTAGGATTAACCCTAAGGAAAAATATCAAGGGTTGAGATGTCTTGAGAAGGGATAATGACGTGTGAAGGCCTAGGTAGAGGAGAAGGGATGAAGTGACCATGATGTGGAAGTGAGGTGGAGGCCACATATAGGTACTTGAAATTAACATGGGAATAGGAAATATCTCTTCCTAAAGGAGTTTATTGTCCAATTTTACAAAAGTATGGGGTGATAGGACAAAGGAGGAATTAAAAATTCATCAAAATTCTCATGGGGAAGAACAAAGGAATTAAAAATTCCTCATGGGGGGATAAGAGGAATTAAAAATTCCTCAAAATGAATTGGTGGAATAAATTGGAATTTTAATTCTAAAAGGCATTGGGGTGACTTCTCCAAAAGGATAAATTCATTAATAGGGTTGACTATGGGTGGATTCCATAAATGGCATGAGGATTAGGTTAACCTAAATTATTGATTTAGGTTGTGCAAATGAGGGATTAGGTGAGTTAACCTTTATTAGGAATCCACTTGAGTTTTATGGAGGATGTGACCTCAATCTTGATTAGAAATGTGCACAACCTAATTTGGTATTAAGTGGGCTAATCATGATTAAACAAAATTATGGAGGATGTTGACATGACAAGAGAGAAAAAAGGGGTGAATTAAAAAATGATTTTAATTCATAATGGATAAATGAATAAATATAATAATTGTATTATTTATTTAATTTAGAGAAGAGGGGGAAAATATCTTTAATTGATTAATCAAATACCTTAGGGTATTTTAGGAATGTTGAGAAAGAAAACTGAGAGGGGGCGTGAATCAGTTGTAAGAAAAAATTCTTTTACAACAATTACTAGTGATTAATTCAATTACCATTCACAAAACATTTATTCTGCTAGTATGATTAATTATTAAGTGCAAATGCAGAAACTCAAGAAAAAACCATATACATACAACATAACTAGATTTGCATGGAAAACCCAATAAGGAAAAAACCATGGTGATGATTAACTCACAATATAGAGAATATCAAAACTAAATACAAAGGCTTATTTACATAGAAGGCTTGCTACCAAAACAAGACTCACTGTCTAGATTAGGACTCACTGAACAATTGATTATCGTAGGCATGTGTTAGTGGTTATAGGTAGATGTTCATTATTCCAGGTGGAGGGGAAGTATCACTTAAGATAATATCTTGGTCAAGTAACAAATAAAAGTAAACTATCTAATCATACACACACCACGGTAGAATGGTTGATTCTAGACATAGAAGTGGGAAATTGGTAAGTCATCCCTAGCTTGAAATATTTGTATTAGTAAAGGGCTTCTTTACTACCAAGTGCATTATTAGGTGATGTTTCTCTATTTGATCTTGTGAGTTCCTCCCTTATATCTCTATGCTTGATTTTATGAGTGATGAGTGTTTATATATATATATTTATATATACATATATACACATTTGAGCATTCATGCTTGGAAAAGAATGTATATATATGTATATATATACAAATATATATAAAAATATATGCATAACATATCTTTGTGTTTGACTACCAAAATAATGGTCTATGCTTGATTATGACATAAGCTATGTCTTTGTACGATAAAAGTACTATATTCCTAGATATATATATATATATGCATACATAAATACACATAAGCATTCATGCTTATATAGTCGAGTGTATGAATGTATGTAAATATATATATAAATATATTGTTATTATTATGAGAATATTTACTCTCTTGTGTTCATCCGTGTATCAAATGAATACATACCGATCAGCATAGGATATATATATTTAAATATATACATATATGTATATATGTGACATAGTGTTTAGTGCTATTTTTGAACATATATATATATATGTCTGTATGTGTACTTGCTTGTAAATATATATATATATATATATATACTATATGTATAAGTAATATAATATATGGATACATATTGTATATATACATATATATAAATATATGCATATTTGATATGATTGATATTACTTTGTGAATGTTTAAATATGTTTGTATTAATTCTTACTTGTCATAATGTAATTATATATTATGATAAATATACATAGACATATATACATATATGAGATATTTGTATATATATACATTAATAAATATATATTTAAATATGATAGTATATTCTTCTAGATTGTTTTATTTCTTAAACGTATGGAGACCAATATTGTGCATAGTCATAGGAAAATTTGTGTGTAATTCAAACAAATATTGTCAAGGAAAATTTTATTCATATATTAGCATTAAAGAAGAATTAAATTATATGCAATGATTAAAGCTGCACCTTTCTATAATATTCAGCCTTAGACAATAGGGAAGTTTGGCTTATATGGTAGTGATGGAAACAAGTATTTAGCCCACCACTTAAAGGAGATAAATGTTGTTTTGATAGAACACAATGAAGTGGTTAATAGGAACCATTGAAGTGGTAAATATTACCAACTCAGGAACTATAGTTATATAGATTTAGAAGCCAATTTATATGGTTTTTTAGTAGTCAATATGGACTATGAAATGAAGGTCGATATTGACTATGCCAATAGAGGCCGATTTAATAGCTTGTGAATATTGATATAAATTGATTAACATTATGAATGAAACATGATACAAATTGTGACTTGGTTGATGTCTTTATTGAAACTATGCTTGATTTTGTCTAACATATTTAACTGTCAAGTTGATTCATTCACCATTTGGATCGATTGAAACTTGTTGTTTTTAATGGAAGTTGATTGAGTTTGATGGCTCCAAATGTGAGGAAATAGAATAGAAGATGGCATGAACTTTGAGTTTGAATTACTGTAGATTTCCTCTTTTTGTAGCAATTTTAATTCTCCTTGTGCATTTTGATTAAGTATTTGAACTATTGTCATGGAAACTAGTTGATCTATATGAGGATTTATTGAGTCTAAGCTTATTTGATCACAACCTTTTAGTTGAGCTGCATTGCATGATGCTTGTTTTCAATTTGCATGCCTAAACTGTAGGCTTTGAGATTGCTACATTAATCTATAAATAGTTTAACCTTTTCATTTGTGAGAGATGAATTCTTTCCCCAATAGATTACACATCTTTTGTAGTTAATTATTTCTGATTTATTACCAGCCATACTTGTCTTATTTTATGAGTGAGATATGGATAATTTTTTGTTGCGAGTAAGAGGAAACATTGATGTTTGAGAGAAGTAAGCTATCAACAAGTGACTTAGAGTTTCTTGTGAGAAGTTGAATATCAAGATAATTGTTGTGAGGGAGGGCTGCATTGCTATATTTGGTTTGGATAAGTGATAACATGCATTTGGATCTCTTCTTCTTTTTTATTTTACTTTTGAATGATGAGTCTTGCATGCCTGGTTGAGATGTCTTTTCTAATATATACATTAGAGAATTTAGAAAGTTTTGAAAAGGAAGTTGAAGCTATTATGTTTACTTCATATTATTTTTTTAAGTACTCCATAGTAGGAGATATTGCTTGACATAAGTATTTAACTATACTAGATATGTTTAAACATGGGCTACTCATAGCTAGTTATTTGATTATAAAAGATAGCTAGTGGATTAATTATGGATTGAGATGTTAGTGAGACCTAGTGAGTTAGAACAACTATTTGAATAATTTCAATTCACACCTAAATACAAATTTATCATATTGCTAAGAGTGGACTCATAGCTTAAACCCTCTTGGTCAAAGAGGTGATACTCTCGAATGGATTCCTCTATTATTTTGATAACTCTTCAATTGAGGTCATGCATTGTATTTGTATTTTACTCCATGATAGGAGGTATGTTTTTCATAAGTATTATATAATAGGTATGATTGAAAATGAAAGGCATATAAGGTGCTAAGTTATTGATTTAACTAGGAAAACTTGTGTTTACTCCTAGGAGAGTTAATCCAATACGGGTTGGAGTTTAAATACTTACATGTAAGTAGGGTCATCAAATTATATAGCTTATCTTTGGAATTATGGACTATCCATAGAAGTAAATACCTAACTTGAGTATGTGGGAGTTGATAAAATACAACTTCATAGGAGCCCAGTGATCTCTACAAGCTAAGAATACCTGTTATAGGGAGAAGCAAAGAGAAGCAACAAAGAAAATAGTAAAATGCTCAAAGATGTAGAGCTCTATATTCACCAATGTGTAAGAAAATAATTAAAATGAATATACAATGGATCAATCCTTAAGAAGGAGATCAAGCAAAACCTAAAAGAAACCCTAATAGGAAAAAATTTAATAATTAATATAATTATTAAATGTCACTTTACGCAAACTAAAGTGAAATCTTAAGAGAGGAATAAAGGTAACTTAATTAACATAATTAAGTTAAAACCTTTACTCTAACACCCCCCCTTAAGATGAGAAAGAGTGCAGCTACAAACATGTACAAGAAAGAAAAGGTAACTACAATGCATGAAAGGAAACATGGGTCCCAACAACTAGGCCATATTAGGTACCCGAGTACAAGGAAATCTCTGTGAAACGGAGAAAAGGAGAAAACCTAGTGGGAAAAAACTCCTCTCCAAAAAGAGATAGAAGAACTTGTTGAAAGAAACATGAAGGAAGGAAGGCCTCATAAAGACCACCCAAGGACAACTTCCTTCACCTCAAGCATAGAGCACAATTGAAGATAGTGTGGTGATGCAAAAGGCTTCGTGAAGATGTATGCAACCTGCTCGACAATGGGAATATACTCCAAGATGAGAGAACCATCCTGAATCAACTGTCTGATGAAATGAATATGAATCTCAATGTGCTTTGTTTGTTGATGCTCCACTGGGTTGCGAGAAATGTGTATAGCACTCTGATTGTCACACCAAAGAATAGTGGGACTATCAGGAGGAAAACCAAACTTAGTCATCAACTGTCGAAGTCATAAAATCTCTTGACTAGTGAGCACAACAACTCAGTACTCATCCTCTATAGATGATAATGCATGATCAGTCTACTTCTTGCAAGACCATATGATAGGACCAGAGCCAAGACAGAAAACAAAGCCAAAATTAGACTTATGATCATTGACATCACCAGCCCAATCTGAGTCAGTGTAGCCAATAATGTGAGGATCCCCTGATGTGTAGTGAATGCCATAAGAAATGGTGCCCTGAATGTACCTCAAAATACATTTGGCAGCTTGCCAATGACTCTCATGAGGATCATGGGTGAATCGAGAGACAAGGCCAACCACAAAGGAAAGATCAAGTTGAGTGTGAGTCAGGTACAACAAACTACCAACCAATTGCTTGTAAAGTGTAGAATCTACTAAAGTAGTGGGGCAAGTAGTAGTCAAAACAACCCCTGACTGAAAAGGTGTGGGGGTAGGCTTGCAATAGAGCATGCCAAAGCACTGAAGCATATCAAGAGCATACTTCTACTGGTAAATGGAGATCCCATCAGAAGACTGAATCACCTGAAGACCAAGAAAATAGTGCAGAAGACCGAGATCTGTCATCTCAAACTACTCCATCAAAGCTTGTTGAGCATGCTGAATCATAGAGGATGAGCTATCTATGAATAGGAGATCATCAACATATAGCACAAGAATCAGGATCTCACCCTCAAGATTCTGAGTATAGATGGTGGGATTAGAATGACAACATGTGAAACCAGTGGAGAGCAAAAAAAATATCCATCTTCTCATACCAAGCCCGAGGGGCCTGTTTGAGACCATATAATGAACGCTGAACTCTGCAAACCAAAGAAGCATCCTACACAAATCCCTGAGGCTGATCCATATAGATCTCCTCCTATGGGTCACCATGCAAGAATGCACACTTCACATCCATCTAAAAAATGGGCCATCCCCTAGAAGCTACAAGTGATAGTACAAAGTGAATAGAATTCCTCTTGGTGATAGGGGAAAATGTCTCAGAGTAATCAATACCCTCAACCTGGGAGAAACCCTTCGCAAAAAGACATGCTTTGTACTTATCAATAGAACCATTAGCAACATACTTGGTGCGATACAACCATCTGCACCGAACCATCTTTTTGCCCTTAGGAAGAGGACAAAGATCCCAAGTAATATTCCTCATCAAAGACGAATACTCATCCTTCATAGCACTATCCCACATAGGGTAACCTATCACCTCTGAAAACTTCTGAGGATCCTCTGAAAGAGCATGACTCAAAATACTAGAATCCACAGTATGAGAACGGGTGTGACGAGTGTCTGAAGGATCACCTACCATAGATCCTGCTACCTCAACAGTAAAGCGAGCCCATTTGGGCATCTGAGGTGGAGCAAGTGGAGGTGGAGATGGGGGATCATCAAAATACTCATCAGAATCATCCTCAACATAATCCTGAAGAGCATCAATGGGAGGAGTAGGTAGTGAAGTGGACACTAGAGATAGGGTATTCACTGTGGGAAAGCGCTCACCAAACTCGACATCTCGTCAAAACAGGACCTCTCTGGAATTAGGATCAAACAAGTTGTATTCCTTAACATCCTCATAGTAGCTGACAAAAATGAGGGGTCGACTCTTCTGCTCCATGGCTCTCCTCTAAGCATCAGGAATAAATGCCCATGCCTCACTACCAAATACTTGAAATGATGAAACATCAGGCTTGTCATGAGACCAAGCCTCCTCAAGAGTCGTATGTCAAATCACCTTGTGAGGCATTCGAGTCTAAATATAGTTGGCACAATTAACTACCTAAGCACAAAAAGATGAATCCATGGACTTGGATTGAATCATACAATTCACCATCTCCCGTAAAGTCCTATTATTTCTCTTAGCAACACCATTCTACTAAGGGGTGTAGGGAATATTAAATTGATGCTACAAACCATGCCTAGTGCAAAAATCTCTGAAAACTTGATTCACATACTCCCCCTAATTATCTGTACGTATCTGCCAAATAGAAAGGCCATATCGCTTCTCTACAAATGTCTTACAGATTCGAAAGGAATCAAAGACATCAGACTTGTACTTAAGAAAGTACACCCATGTGCATCTGGAGAAGTCATCAATGAATGTGACTACATACTTGGCCCCAGAAAAGAAGTGGGAAATGACATGAGGTCACTATGAATCAACTCCAAGAGTACCAAAGCACGAGTGGCCCTTCCCTTCAGAAAGGGATCCTTGTGATGCTTGACAAGCAGACAACCATGAAAAACACCGTTTGTGCAGGAAATCTGTGGAAGACCAATAACAAGTGCCTGTGTACTCATCTGCTGAAGATATCTATAATTGACATGGCCCAAATTCTCATGTCAAAGCTTACTCATTGAATTTGCATGTGCTATAAGAGATGAACCTGTACCCTCAGAAGGCTCAAATCCATCAAATATGTAAACATGAGATACAATATCAACACTCCCAATAGCCACAACCAAATTAGAGTCATGGAGGTCCCAAATAACCACATCATGTGGTGAGAACTCAACTGTCTTACTAGAGCCAGAATAGAAAATCTGATAAGTGGACAGGAGGTTTGTCGAGATGTCAGGAACAACCAGAACATCCTATAGAGTGCCCCCATCCAAAAAGAAGGAACCTGAACCGAAGATTGAAAGTTGTGTAGAGTCACCCACTGCAATCTGTGAAGTACCACAAGAGGCAAGAGAAGTGACCAACTATTGAGTGTGATTCATATGGTGAGAAGCACTAGAATCTAAAATCCAAGTGGACCCATAGGTCGATGCTCGAGCAGTGAGAGCATGGCCTTTCCCTATGGAAGGAGAAGATGATTGAGGTGAGGAGATGTGATGCTACTGCATGGCTTCCTCTAAAGCCTCTAATTGTTTCCAACACTTGGAAACTAGATGTCCTTCCTTGCCATAGAAGTTGCAAGTGTCTCATGATTTCTGCTTAGTCCTTGAGGAAGATTCACCAGACTTCAAAGATTTCCCCTATTTTGGATTAAGTGGTGGTTTAGAATCAAACTTAGGAGGTGGTTTGGAGGAATGCTCACTGCCTAGAAAATCTTTCTTGGGCTTTGGTTTTTTCTTTTGTTTCTCCTTAGATGACTGAGCAACCAATGCTTTGTTCTTTGATCCTAAGAGCATATCTAGCTGAGAAAGGTGTGAATTCTCATGAAACAAATGCTCACAAAACACAAGGTAGGCATGGTAAAACTAGCACCTAGGCCATCCATGGTGGAATAGAAGGAAGAAGAAAATATTTGAAATGGACCAAGAAGCTTCGAAAGGATCAAGTAAATGCACTCTGTTTCTGACTTATTTTTGCCACAACCCTGTAAAATAGTGTGAATAGTTTTGAACTTGTTCAAAAAGTCCTCAATAGTGGGAAATGATTTAGGTAATAGTGAAGTTAGCTCTGCCTCAATCTGTAATGCTCAGAACTCATTAATGGTCCCTAAAAGTGTCTCAAACTTCAACCACATGGCTCGAGGAGTGAGCGAAGCATCAAGGTGAAACAAAAAACTGTCTAAAACGTGCATGGATAGCAAACCCATAGCTTCATCCATCTTGTTCATGTGCTGAAGAATCTCAAAAAGAATCTGCAACTGAGGCTAAACCTCATCTAAACAAGACCACAACCCTCATGACCTAAGAAGCCTCATCATGTGATACTTCCAGGTGTGATAATTGTGTGATGTGAGTAACTCAACTGAGGAGTCTTCCATGAAACCCTGCACTTGTACCTACTTGTGTTTTTTATTAATATGTGATTTTTTAGAATAGACAGAAGATGTAGAAGGGTTTGATTTTTTTTTGAGAGTTTTGGTGTTCTGGTTTTCTGATATAAATTATAGAAAATGAGAAAAAAACACCCCCCAACAAGAGATAAACCCAAACCCTAGTACAAACTAAGAAAGAGGAAGAAATGCATAAGCAAAAAACCTTCAAAACAAATTCTCATGTACCTAATGAAACTTCTGAGAAAAAAGACCACATATCTGAATAGAGCATGCTAAGAGCTTTCCAACACCTATTCATTCTTGAAAAATGAAGTCCGTTTGCACCTTCTATGGCCCCAGAAGTGTAGATAAAAGACCCCACTTTGACTGGACAAAATATAACCAAAATGGTAAAATGTTGAAAACAATCCTAGACCATCAAATTGATGCTGAAATCAGCTTTCCGATGCCTATTTTTGTTCGAAAATCTGAGCTAAATGCCCAAGATATTCCCCTTTGAGTGAAAGGTTTAAAAAATCAATTATTGGAGGGGCCTGGTGGCTCTTTGGTGGTGCTCCAAAGACTGGTGGCAGATGGGCTGAGCACGGGTGGTGCACAGGCAGCACGACTGGCTGGTGATGTGGTGGTGGTTGCTTGGCCGCAACCGACGAATGAGGCCAGTGGCAGTGGCCATCGGGCAGCTCATCGGTGGTGCAGCCTATGTGAATGGGCAACAATGAAAAATATAAAAAAAAACTTCATTTTTTTAATTTTTTAATTTTTTTTTCCTACATAAGGCATGCCCTAGGGCCGTATAGCCTTAGGGCAAAAAAAATTTGCCTCCTTGATCAACTGTAGTGAAAATCAACGAATGAATAGTCGATTTAGGGGTTTTTGGACACTGTGAATCCAAAAGCGAGGTCCGTTTGGACCCAACGTGAAGCCAAAAAATGTAGTATGCCAGATCCACCAAAAATCACCCTGTAAACTGTTGAAACCCTAGATCTACTTCCAATGCAAAATTCTCAAAACAAGAATAGGTAGCTGCAGATCTGAAGCTCAGATACCATGTAGGAGTTGAGAAAATACAACTTCATAGGAGCCCAGTGATCTCTGC
Source organism: Sequoiadendron giganteum (assembly GCA_007115665.2). Lineage (NCBI taxonomy): Eukaryota > Viridiplantae > Streptophyta > Pinopsida > Cupressales > Cupressaceae > Sequoiadendron > Sequoiadendron giganteum. Next base: position 149,678,608 of record CM021105.1, read on the forward strand.
AAGCTAAGAATACTTGTTACAGGGAGAAGCAAAGAGAAGCCACAAAGAAAATAGTAAAATTCTCAAAGATGTGGAACTCTATATTCACCAATGTGTAAAAAAATAATTAAAATGAATATACAATGGATCAATCCTTAAGGAGATCAAACAAAACCTAAAAGAAACCCTAATAGGAAAACATTTAATAATTAATATAATTATTAAATGTCACTTTATGCAGACTAAAGTGAAATCTTAGGAGAGGAATAAAACTTAATTAACATACTTAAGTTAAAACCTTTACTCTAACATCATACTTACTAGTTAAGGGTATGTGTAGGATCATCATGGAAAAAATAGTCCCGTAAGTGGCAATGAAAATTCAGAAAATCAGAGTTTAACAACTTGACGTAAAAGTTTGAATAAGTTATCTATATTATTTGAAAAATATGTAAGAATAGAATTTCTAGAAAATTTAATTTAGTTTCTAAACTACTAGGTTTATTTAAAAAATAAATAAATCTATTTGGTGAAATTTTGAAATTTCCATGCAGTAGTACTTAAATTTTAGGGAAAATATAAGAACTAGGTGTCTGTCTGACCACCCTAACCACAAGAAAATGATAATATTTCTTTATAAGATATTAAATATAAGTAGAGGAATCATTTATCGATGTGATGCATTTATTTTTTCTTTTTTTTCCAAGTAAATAATTAATTATGATTTTTTTATTACAACTTTAAAAAAATATAAAAACTTGTATGTCTCACCACCTTAACTTGGTCAAAACTTCATGAAATTTAATTTAATTTTTTTTAATCCTATAGTATGTGAAGCATAAAATTTACTCATGTTTCAGATTCAAAAAATGTGATACCGTTTGAAATCTATAGATTTTTTTCAATCAACCTATCAATCAGGACTTTAGTCATAATTCAAATAGAAAATTAATAATTATTATTTATTAAATTCAAAGTAAAGCATAATTTATATTGGTGGAAATTTGATAATCTCCTTTAAAAACCCTTTTTCATTTCATCAATTTTGGGTAAAAAAGAGTCGTCAGCCACATGAGCCATCTTATCACTTACATATCGCCACTTTTTGGCCCATCATGATCCTGTACATACCCTTAGGTAGGTTTATTTCAAGTAGATTAATATGGTTGTAGGTTATCTAGGATGATAGACTATCCATTGAAGAAAATACCTATTTGTAGCTTAATATAGCCTTAAGTCAAATTGACCCTAAGTAGTGTATGTGATAGATGACTCTCTATAGGAATATTGAATGTAACTCTTTAATCAAAGTAGTGTCAATGTCTAAGACTCCACTCTATATTTTGTGACTATCAAGACAAAAACTGTTAGTTTACCGTGATCCAGTATTACATGATAGATAGAGATTGTGGAATTACAAGTTCTAGTTATGTAGGACATGATACTATGCTTAGTTGGTTGTTGTTAGCGGTTACTCTACCAATCTCTTCATCAAAGGGAAGGGCCATCTATTGAATGATAGATATGTAGGGGATCACATTATGAGTTCATGGTTGGGGAAAAAACACTTGAGTTATGCTTCTCCTCCATAGAAGGTGATAAAAGAACAAATATTTGAAAGGAAGGATCCTAGACCGTCTTACAACTATTTTATGCAAAGCTCATTCAAGCTATGTATGTAAATTTATGTATTGTTGTAACTTGTGAAGTTATTGTAATGAAATGGAATCTTTATTGTAATATGATGTGACATCTTGTTCATATATTCTCAATAAAAGAAATAATTTTTTTATTGCAACAACTTGTTACCTAATTTATTTACTTGCAAGGTGTAAGATTATATATTTTTACTATATTGAAGGGTTTTTTCATTACATTGGGTATCAAAGTGACTAGGTTCAACACTGAAACCTATGAGCTCATTATGCATCAATACGTAAAACTTATCAAAAGATAATGGTTGAAAAGTTCTTGTGCCACATCAAAAAGATAAAGGAACATAGGGAAGTGAAAAGGAAGATGATATTCCTAGTAACTTGGGTAAATTGGGACCGGTTAAGATTCATCCCTGGAGTAGGAACTCCTAAACCAAAAAATTATGATATTACCTAGGATTGTGGAAGATTATGCGATCAATTTATGTAGGAAGGTTAGGAAGAACAACCAATATATAACTTTATCCTATGAAATAGTTAAATGACTCTAATGGGATGGGAATAAATGAGATAAGCCCTTTTATAGTAGCAACCTATAGTTGTAAAGAGTCAAGAATTCTTGGATTTAGTGAAAACACTACAAATATATGTGTATGCAATGAAAACATAATATAGATCAAAGTAGAAATTCAATTAAGGAGGTATCCATAAGGGTTGGAGAACTCTTGACATAAATCTACTTCTTGTATAAGGATAAGATCTTGCAAGAAAAGAGTTAGTACCTAGGAAAATAGGAAACACCAAAATGGTCAGAAAGAAGTAATCAATGACGTGGGCATTGTTCCACCAACAAAAAATAAATGAGATTATATGAGTTTTGATTAAAATGAGGGAATGATAAAAAACAATTTTTTTATCTCTAAAGGTTATGAGAGAATAAGATTCCAATCATTGGTATAAAGTCACTTGAAAAGGTGGTTGTGGGAAAAAACCTGTAAAGATAAATCGGGTCCGCCTGACCAAAGGTTTGGATAGTACATAGATTGGTTGGAATATAAGAATAAATCACCAACATGTCTATGAAAAACAACATTTGATAAAAGGTTCCAAAAGGAAATGGAATACAATATAATGCTATGTGTCAAATCAATAGAAGTTGTAAGGAAACAATGCTCTAAGTTGAAAAGTACATCAACAAAAGAGGCTTGTAAGCATGGATATTCCTCCACCAAAAATGATATTGGAAAATAATTAGAATATAAAGTTCCTCTCATCTTGTAAAGTTGTTGATTATTCATTATATCTCCTATTCAACGATCCAAAATATTAAATCGACGAAATAGAAATCAATGATGAATCTAACTTTGGGAAAAAGTATATTCAAGGTACATCATTATGGCAATAAAATGAAATAGAAAGCCAACAACAAGGACTGGAAAATATTTTCAAAGAAGGAACTGTTTTCTAAGAGTTCAACTTTGAGTAGATCAAAATTTATGAAAACACTAAGGAGGAAAGGAATAGAGTGGATTGACTTGGGTTAAGTACCTCACCCAATGAAAAGCGTATATATGTTTTTAATTTGGAAGAAATAATGAATTCTACGCAAGTCATGATCTCAATTAAGTCATAAATTTTTTGTCTAAGAGAGAGGAAAAAGGTATAGGTAATTTTGGAAAAAGATAAACAATGGAAAGGTCGAGGATTTTGACCTATTATCATACCTTATATTTATCTTATTAAAAGATTATTTTTTTATCTTTGATACCTTAGAAAAGGATAGGCAAATAATTTGATCATGATAGAAATATCATTGCCTATGGGATTGGAAAGGGAAGAGCTAAGTCTCTCATGAATTATAATAAAGTGTCTCTAAAATCCTATGTACCTTATATGGGAATTCAGACAACGTTATTATTTCTATATGTAAGTAGTAATACTACATATGATGAAATATATCCATGTCGTAAAGTGACTTGACACTGTAGCTTACTATGCTAAGAGACTCGGGGATGAAATGTTTTACCTATAAGTCATAAAGAAGGAGTAAAAGATAAGGGAGGATGTGAAGTTATGTAAACCACATCAAAAATCTCTTTATGAGAGTGATTATTTGATCATAATTTATGCTTGAATGAAACCCTAGGTTTAGAATAATCTAATCGGGATGATAAGTTTGTTTAATTGAAGAGAGAAACATTAGGTAAAGTTTAACCTATTGAGTTGGGTTATGTACTAGAATACTCATTAACACCTTTAAGTTGGGAATAAATTATTTGATTGAGTTATACATTTGTTCTTGATTGGAACATATAAGGGTAGAGTAACCTATAACATTAGACAAGTCATTGATTGTGGACTCTATCCTAAGAATTGGAAGGGAATATTGAGTTTGAGATTCACCCATGAGAATGTGTAAATAAATTGAGCTTATGAAATTCTATATGAATGGAAGGATAGGTGGGATACCTACTAAGTTAAAGTAGCTATTTGGTTAATTACTTTACAATTTTGAAAGAAAGCCATATTGTTGAGAAGACTCTACTTTGATTGGATATTATATTAAAAGGATACACTCTCAAATGAAAGAATCTATTGTTATGCTGTTACATCATAGAATTTTCACTTAGTATTAAATGTTGGACATGTTACTAAGTAGAACGTCGAGGTTGTTACTTGTGCTCAACTAGGATATACCGAAGTCGAGAAATTTGACTAAGTGAATAAAAGGAGATAACAAGGAATATTCATGCTTGGTAACTAGGCATGTAATTAAATTTGATATCTACTTTATACTAACATGATGGAACGAGGATTAATACTCAAAATTAGTACCAATTTTATCGAGAAAATTAGATTGAATTAAAATATGGATTACATCTTGAGAATAAACTGAGGATAGAAGAAATCCATGGTATGGATGTCCTAAGATAAATGGGATTTATCTTTGTAGAAATTATAACCATTATTACATGGGAGTTAAAGATGGCATGAGATCATAAAATAAGTTTTCACTTAGTCAAAGAATAGACTATTATTGGATATAAAAGAACCTATGTACCCAAAATTTTGGAAGATTCAAGAATGAAATCATGAAATTAATGTTAGAGTTAGGACATTGGAACAACAAAGTGAATTGTCAGATGAGGAACCACTATAACCTGAGAAGAGATAGAGTAAGAGGCTATAAGGAGTGTGGTAGGATATTGTCTAGTATGATAGGAAATGAAGACAAGATGTCATCATTAGTAGTACATCTATAGGGTATGTGTAGGATCATGATGGGCCAAAAAGTGGGGATATGTAAGTGATATGATGGTCCATGTGGCTAACAATTTATTTTTTTACCTAAAATTGATGAAATGAAAAGTGTTTTTAAAGGAGATTCTCAGCTTTCCACCAATATAAATTATGCTTTACTTTGAATTTAATAAATAATTATTATTCACTTTTTATTTGAATTATGACTAAAGTCTTGATTGATAGGCTGATTGAAAAACATCTATAGCTTTCAAATGGTATCACATTTTTTGAATCCAAAATGTAGGTCACATTCTATGCTTCATATACTATAGGATTAAAAAAATAAAATTGAATTTCATGAAGTTTTGACCAAGTTAAAGTGGTCACACATACAAGTTTTTTATATTTTTTAAAATTTGTAATAAATTTTTTATAACTAATTATTTACTTGGGAAAAAAATACCAAAAAATATGCACCACATTCGGACATGAGTCCTCTACTTATATCTAAAATCTTATAAAAAAATATTATCATTTTATTGTGGTTAGGGTGGTAATATAGACACCTACTTCTTATTTTTTTCCTAAAATTTAAGTACTAGTGCATTGAAATTTCAAATTTTCACCAAATAGATTTTAAAAAAAAAAAACCTAGTAGTTTAGAAACTACATTCAACTTACTACAAATTCTATTCTTACATATTTTTGAAATAATATAGATAACTTATTCAAATTTGTACATCAAGTTTCCTAACTCTGATTTTCTGAATTTTCATCGCCACTTAAGGGCCTAATTTTTCCATGATGATCCTACACATGCCCTATACTCTATTGAGATTCTAGAGTGAAAATAGTAGAACACAAGATAGACCAATCTATATATGTCAGAAAAATTGGCATAATTTTCTAGTGGATAGACTCACCAAAGTAACCAACACTATTTGGAAACTTGACTTATGGGAGTTCGGTCCTAAATAATATATTGTGGGAAGTAGTTTCTTAGAATTCCTAAGAAGGTTATCTCAGTTATGAACAAGAAAATAATGATAGGATTGTGTAAACCATGATCATACTATGGGGAATTCAATTGAATGAATGTGCAATATATTATGGCCAATGGGAAAAATGGTAGACTAAATCTTGATTGATTTATAAAAATTATAAGATTTGAGGTTTGGACCATTATATGGAAAAGAAGGTTGGAAACTCTATTAGGATAAAATAGGCTTAAAAATAGGGTTAACCATGGAATTGATAGATTTTCAAAAAGGAGTAATAGATAGAAGAGATCAATTAAACTTTGTCAATACAAAGCTTAAGTATGAAGCAATATTAGAATTTGGCAGGTGCCCAAGGGCAATGTGATGCTCAAGATTGACAAGTAATATAGAAAGAGTACTATATGGTAAGGAAAATAGATGTGTAAGTGAAAAACGGACTCAGTTTATGAGTTGTGTAAAAGTATAATTAACAAAGGGGAAGGATGGGACCCACGATGTAGTGCACAATACATTGTTGTTCCTTTTCTATTTGGATTATACTAAGGATAAATTCATGGGCCAATGATTTCCAATCACTATGTTTTAGGTGTTATATATAGTTACTATTGTACCTAGGATGTATATAAAAATTAATATGATAATAAATCTCTTTGGGAGAGTAAGTATGTGTAAGGCATACAAGATTTCCCTATGCAATAGTGAGGGAACTCAAAGCAAGGCCCAGGAAGGACAAGGTTGCTACATAGAATGAATGTTTTATAAATATTACGTATTTTGAGAATATTAAGTAGAACTTTATTTGACTATAGATCATAGGAGACAATGATTCACAAGGGGGGAAGTATGTTACACCCCAATTGTGTAATTACTATTTACTATTACTATGTAGGGTAAAATGTGAATTCTGGAGATGAATAAATTATGCTCGTACCTTTTTATCAATATCAATGTTATAGAATTTTATGTTGTTTCATTTTATGCTATCTCAATTGATGTTATTTATGGTGAAATACTACATATATGTGAATAGATGGTTACTGAATTATTATAATTCTAACTCTAGAATTGCTTATATGAACAACATATGTTGTGAACAAATGATTTCCATAGGAATGTCTTAATGGTTGTAGGTAAATGTTCATTCCTCTAGGTGGAGGGGAAGTATCACTTGGGCGAAGATGTTGGTTAGGTAACTGGTAAAAGTAAAATATTTGAGCATACACACACCACAGTAGAATGGTCAAGTCTAGACATAGAAGTGGGAAATTGTTAATTCATCCCTAGTTTGAAATATCTGCATCAATAAAGTTCTTTTTTACTATCGAGTGCATTATTAGGTGATGCTTATTTGTTTGATCTTATGAGTTACTCCCTTATATTTCAATGCTTGATTTTATGATTGATGAGTTTTTATATATATATGTACATATACATATATACACATGAGCATTCATGCTTGAAAAGAATGTATATATGTATATATAAATATATATATACATAACATCTTTGTGTGTTTGACTACCAAAAAATGGTCTATACTTGATTATCAAATAAGTTATAGATTTGTACGATAAGAGTATTAGATGCCTAGATATATATACATATATATACATAAATACACATAATAATTCATGCTTATATAGTGGAGAGTATGTATGTATGTAAATATATATATAAATATATTGTTATTATTATGAGAATATTTACTCTCTTATGTTCATCCATGTATTGAATGAATACATACCTAATTGACATAGGATATATATATTCATATATGTATATATATGACATAGTGTTTAATGTTATTTATGAACACACATATATCTATATATATTTGTATGTTTACTTGCTTGTAAATATATATATATATATATACTATATATATAAGTAATATAATATATGGATACATAATGTATATATATACATATAAATATATATGCATATTCGATATGATTGCTATTACTTCATGAATGTTTATATGTTTGTATTCATTATTTCTTGTCATAATATAAGTATATATTATGATAAATATACATACACATATATACATATATGAGATATTTGTATATATGTATATGTACATTCATATATATATTTAAATATGATAATATATACTTCTAGACAGTTTTATATCTTAAATTTATGGAGACCAATATTTTGTGTGGTCATAGGAAAATTTGTATGCAATTCATACAAATCTTGTGAAGGTTGAGTCTATTCATACATTAGCATTAAAGAAGAATTGTATTATATGTAATGAATAAAGCCACACCTTTATGGAATATTCAACCTTAGAAACTAGGTATGTTTAACTTATATGGTAGCGATGGAAACAAGTATTTATCCTACCACTTAAAGGATTTATACATTTTTTTTTACATCACACTATGAAGTCATGTGTAGGAGCCACTGAAGTGGTAAACATTACCAACTCCTAAAATATAGTTATGCAGATTTAGAAGCTGATTTATATGGTTGTTATGTAGTCGATATGGACTATGAAATGGAGGTCAATATTGACTACATCAATAGACGACGATTTAATAGCTTGTGACTATTGATAGAAATTGATTAAAATTATGAATAACACAAGTCATGGAATTGTTGGACTCAGGGGAACACTGAGAGGGGGAGGGGTGAAACAGTAATTCACAAATCTTAACTTTATTAATCTAAAACTTAAACCATTTTGACATTATATTTAAAGGAAATATGCAAGCATTCAAAGGAAACATTCATAACACCATAACACAAGGGTTTTTGCGTAGAAACCCTATTAGGGGAAAAAATTATGATGGAGGTTAATCCAAAATTTGAGTACTCAAATAAAAGTTTTACAAAAGAGAATACACTTGCATTCAGACACACTGCCTAGAGCTCACTGCTCAAAAGGGAAGGCTCATTGCCTTAAAAAAGTTCAGATTAAACCATTTGAAGGATGAACTGAGATAGTAGCATCTGTTCATGCTAGGTTACAATTCTGGTGAAGCTCATAGATTAGATTTTGGATCATTTTTCTGACTCTGCACTTCGCTCTGCTCTGCTCTACACTGCTCTACACTTTTCTACTTTTCACATCACATAGATAAATTCACATTATTACCCTATTGAATTTCGCACCACACACACATTCTCTATGTTCGATATTCTCTCTCACTTTTAAAATGATAAAACCAATCTCATATATATATCCGCTACAAAGGATTTAAACATTCATATGTCGGCTTCATAAAACATTAAGTTCTTTTCAACTGTCAGCTAGATCCACCACTAATATTTAATGTGTATCCTCCAAAGTCAGTTAAGACATAGAGAGAGCCCAAAAAAAAAAATTGAACATGAAAAATTTAATTAATTACTCTTTATACATCCACAACTACTATATTCTCTAGGTCGGACTTCAAGCATCACTAACCAAAAAATTAATGTAGTAGATCTCCTAGATGAAATACCAGTAAATGCACATCAATATACTTCTCGAATAAGGTAATACAAACATCAAAAAACCTTCCTCAGAGATCCACAACTCAAAATAATAATCCGATGAGGTATTCAAATCAACATTTATGCCTTTAACCGGATGCCCTATTCTGCACTATGTTCTGTTGATGTAAACAAAAACTATACTGAAGACCGAATGTATGACTTAGGTTGCCATCAATGAAAAAAATTACAATCCATATGCCAAAAATCTCTCCCTTTGTAATTGATTGCAACATAGTGAAAAATGACTAAGTTTTAGAATCATTATAAGTACGATGCCAAACTACTCTCTCCTTATGCTTAAAAATGATTTCAAAACAAAGCTCCCCTTAAGATTGATGAGACATTTTTCACTACACTCTCTCCCCCTTTGACATCAATGAAAAATCATAGAAACCATATGCCAAAAAGACAAAAAAATGTGTTCAAACTCTCCAAAACTTCAAAATATATATGCCAACAATTCTCCCCCTTTGACCAAAACTTCAAAAATTTGAAACAATTTTGAAAACAAGCAACTGCTACTTTAGAAATTTCTCTTATGATTTTCCTTCACTTTTAGAAGGAACTTCTTCCAAGCATCTATTGTGATCCCAATGATAATGATCAAGTTGTTGTTCTTGGATGTTTTGTTGATAATTTTAATTAGAGATTTTGAAATTGTAATTGCTTCCTCTAGTTTCTTACCTTTCCTTAGTATCTCTACCATCTTCTCTAATTTGCATTTGGTTAGATCCTTCACCTTCCAAAAAGTATCCACATGTGTGTTCTTGGTGAATTGAAATTTGGTGTGTTTAGATTGTAGCTCCCAAATATTTTTCTTGATGGTGCCATCCTGATCCTGAAGCATGTCAAATATTTTTCCAATTCCATTCAACTCTATTTAAATCTTCTCCAATTTGTCTTTCTATTTACCAACAACATGAGGCCAATGCATGCAATAGTTGTAGATTTTATTAGCTGAATTTATGGATTGCCTCAACTCATTCATTTTCTTCTTCAGTTTGGTAAGAGATAGCCTAAACTGCTCCTTCAAATGAGAGATAACTTCACCTTCTTCTTTGTCTTTATCCTCAGAATTCATTGCTTCTTTACTGCACTCAATCATTTCCTCAAGTAGAATGTTCTGCAAACTTTCCAATTTGATCTTGCAGTGCTCAACACGAGCATTTAGTACACTCAGATTCATATCTTGATCATATGATGGTCTAACAGACCATAACTTAGCGATTTTATGCATTTCACCTTCTTCCTGAATAAGCTGTTGTAGCTTTTCTTTATTTAGGTCATCTTATTCCTCACTAGATTTTTCTGGTTTTGATTCATTTCTCTATGGATCCTTAGTTTCTTCATCAAATTATTCATCTGGAATATCCACAATTTCCTTTTCTTTTCCTTTTCCTTCAATTATGATAATTTTGCATTCTGAAGGGTTGTATTCAATAATTTATTTTTCTCTTTTCTACTTTTTCTCCATGCCACCAAAAGAGGAACCAACTTCAATTGTTCTTATCAGAAGCGAAAAAATGACTAAGCCACACTTTCCAAGCACATTCTTAAAGAAAATTTCAAATTATAGATCTCAATCAACCAAGCTCCTAGAATATGAGTATATTTATTTGCATATCGGTTTCTTTGCTTTCTACACCACATTGTCTATCTTTGGCAAAAAAATCAAGAAATACATTACTAACCATATAATCAGAGTACCGAACCTGAAAGGGTAGCCTGTCTCTTTTTTTAGTTGCACTTTCTCCATTAGCTAATCCTTTATCAATCCACACAGGTCAAAGTTGTGACCTTCAATTATCATCTTGTGAGAAATATAGACTGCACCAGTCGAGGTTGCTCCTTCTTGGTTTTTGAAAAAGACTTTATATGAAATTTCGTGTGCAATATATTTTGTAACATGATTCTTGATTGTCATGATTATTAGTGCCCTTTGATCTCTAATTATTTTAGTTAGGGTTTCAACTTCTTTGTTGTGGATGGATTTCTTCCTCGGTATATCTTCGACATTGCATAATCCAGTCAAATTCTAAATTATTTCCTTCAAAATGATGTAGGGTTTGTCCAAAGTGAAAGTGTTATCATGCAATCTGCTCAAGATGAATTTAACAGATTTCACGTTCTCAAAGTACATAAACTCATTCTAAATATCCAAATTCCTATGTTTGTCTTCTCTCAATTGCTTCAATTCACTGGGTAATAACAAATTCCTCATGGACCTAATCTTTCCACTATTGTATTCATCCAAAATAATTAACCCTTTGATTTGTTCTATTTTATTTTTGCACTTAGGTTTAACAACCTCGCACCAAATTATATGAAAATTTTGAAAACAACTAAGATACCTGATAGAATTTGAGAGTTACCGACGAATTGATTTAACTACTTCAAAATTATTCTACCAAGTTCTCTCCTTCTCTTCTTCGATGTAAAGTGAAAAATGAAGGTTCCAACTTGACTTTTATATCTCACACACTTGTAATAAATGCATTTTCCCTAATTTTCCTGGGTGCTCTATTTTCTTAAACATTGACAAAAAAATTATTCTACGGACCTATGAATTCTCTAAATTTTCTTGTGAAAGTTCTCCAAAACCTCTGCATATCATAAATACACCTTCTTGACCATCCTTCACATTCTTTTACCATATATAGACAAGGGAGGAAATATTTTCTTGAAAAACTCCGCCTAGGCTAGTGGCCTAAAATCAAATTTTGAAAGAATTACTGGAAGCAGGTTCTAGTGCAGAACAATTTCCAGAATCAAACTCATTATTCCTTACCCATGTCTTCTTCATCTCATCTCTTATCTCATTTTTAGTCACTTTTCATTTTCCCTTATCATCTTCCTATAAAGTTTTTCCTGTGTATACTGAACCTCTTCTATCCACTTTTTTGTTTCTGCAAAATCTTGCAATGTGACCATATTTATTGCAATTGTAGCACACACTACTTCCTTGTCCAAACCAATCATTCCATTGATTTCTTCTTGATCTACATTGATTATCAATATGTTCAAATTTTCCACATGTGTAACATTCAACATTCTTTCTATTGATAGAGTATTTTGACATATTTCTGATGAGGCCCAGAAAAGACCTCATAATTACTAATTTTATACCTTTTTAATACTTTATATTTTGGCTTTAGAACTCATGATATTTTCCTTTATGTATACATTTATGAACTCGATGAGGTATAAAGACCTAGAATATGAATGGTTAATGTGAATGCTTATTTCTGTTAAATGCATGATTAATGTGGTGATTAACCTATGAATGTTTCATGATAAGTGCACCATTATTATGCAACTAGACTGATACATATTTCTTAGCCTAATGTTAACTATTTTTTGTTTAAAAGTGATGAATGGTTAGATTATTTATGACTCATCCTTAAATGAGTTTTTTGTCTTCTGATCTCCTTTTTAACTCATTGTTTCGAATGAAGGATCTTCCTACCATAACCATAAGTTCCAGCAGAGCATATCCAGTTCAAAAATACGAAATTCAATGCCAATTAAAGACAGTGACAAGGATCCACACCAAATATGTTCTTGCATGCCAGGATATCTTTTAGACTAGGATTAGATTAGTTTCTTGCTTATCTTTTATTTTTGAAATAAGAAGGATATTTATATCTAGCCCCAACACAGTTGGATGTTAGATTATATCACATTTTTAAAACTTTCTCATGTAATTTCCTTTTCTATTTTTAAGTTAGAATCATTTACTTTATACTTCATCCCTATCTGGGCATATTCTATGGAAATAAAAAGAAGTTGATCTCAACTCTACGCTTAATTTTTACAGAAGTAGAACAATCCACTTTTAGAAGGAAGGTGATCCTTTAGTTGTTAAGTTAATTCAATATTGCTATGTTCTATTTTCTATTCCATCTTAAGATTAGAATCATTTTATTTGTTGTGTGTTGGAAAGAATATTAGACTAAAGTTAGATTTTACTATTTAAATTCTTTATATGGTTTACTTCTTAGTTAAGAGTCATTTGTAGATCTAAAATAGTCTAAATCATCATTTTAATGGATTATGTGCAAAGAGGAAAAATTACTTGTCAAGTTAGTGAAGTGAGGAATGAAATAGTTTATTTCTATAGAAATTAGTTAAGTTTTAAATAGATCTTAAAATTAAGTAAGGTAGACAAAATTAATCTTCCATTCTTTCATAATCTAAATTGCTCTGAAATGAAACCTCTCTATTTAAATTCAATTTTAAAGGTTATTTAGAGTAGATCATGTAATAGAAGGATAGTATAAGAATTACTTCTCATTAAATAGGTATAGCATAGAAATGCTCCCGATAGAGCAAAAATAAATCCAAAATGCTCCTAATTGAGTTGTAACCAACAAACCCCAAATACTGATCCAACTCTTATTGCAAATAGCTTTAGACACCCCTGGGTTGACATTAAAGAAATTAAATGAGTAGGAATTGTGACAATAATGAAATCCTACCATCATTTTTGGCATCGTTGTCGGGGAGCATCTGGCTTGAAAAGAAAATCTAGACCTTAAGTGTCAATATGAATTTCTCTGTCAATTAATGAATAGGTACAAAGACCAGTTTGGAAGACTTATAAGAGGAGATTTAGAAGTTCCCTATGAAGGATTCCAATCTAGTACTATGAGTTCACCTTCTGAGAGGATAGTTTCCACCCAGTCATAAAATATGGGAGATAGAGAAGAGGAAGAAGAGGTTCCTAACAATTTCTTTTCTTTTCCCATTGCTTAAAATGTCTAGGCAAATGAACCACCAATGAAAAATATCTCACCCTCTGTTTTACCTATATTTCGTGGGAAAAATTTGGAAGATCTTGATTAGTTTTTACTCGAGTTCAAAGTGTTGTGTCAAAATTATGATTATACATCTAACAATCAAAAACTAAAGTTATTTCCATGCACACTTAAGGAAACAACTTTATGATGGTTTATGGGATTGAATGCAAATTCAATAAATACTTGGGATGAAATGGAAATAGTTTTCCTAGATAAATATCAAGATTATTGTAGAGTTAGGGATAGGAAGGAAGAAATATTTAAAATGAGGTAGTTGGAAAATGAGAGTCTAGAGGACTATGTATACATATATCAATTTGTTTTGCAAAGGTGTGGAAATGGATTAGATTGAGAAATTAGTAAATCTATCTTTCTAAAAGAAATTGATGGTGATTGCAGAGATGCCTTGAATTTGATAGGAAACGGAGATATTAATAAACAAAACTTTGAGGAAATAATTGATATTTGTAGGAATTAATCCAGAACAAGACCAAGTTATAGGAGAAGGAACAAGGATTCCTCAGCTGATGTTTCCAAAGCTATGGAAGAACTAGAAAACTTAAAAACAAACATTCTCCTTCATGTTAGTTCACAACCAAATTATAGAACAGTTGAACCTTTTGTTAGAGTAAAGGTTTTAACTTAATTGTGTTAATTAAGTTGCCTTTATTCCTCTCTTAATATTTCACTTTATTTTGCACAAAGTAAATTTAATAATTATATTAATTATTAAATGTTTACCTATTTGGGTTACTTTTAGGTTTTGCATGATCTCCTTTCTTAAGGATTGATCCATTGTATATTCATTCATTCTATTGTTCTGATAATATAATCCCTCCATATTTCAGAGCTTCAAACCCTCATTTGTTTTTTCGTCCATTATCTTCCCTGTGATAGGTATCCATTTGCATACAGGTGTTCTTGGACTCTAAAGTTGGTTTTGACAACTTCTACATGGTATCAGAGTGGACCTATTGCAGCTTGTTCTTGTTTGAAGAATTTGGAGCTATGAGGATTGGATCAGGCATTCACAGTTTTGCAGGGTGATTTTTTGTGTGGATCCGACATACTTCATTTTTTGGGCTCACTTTTGGCCCAAACGAACCTCGCCGTTGGATTCGCAGCATTCAAAAACCCCTAAATCAACTATTCATTTGTCGACTTTGGCTACCATTGATCAGGGAGGCAAAAAACAAATTTGCCCCAAGGCCGTATGACCCCAGTGCATGCCTTCCGAGGCAAATTTTCTCAAAAAAATCATTTGAAAAAAAAAAAATAGTTTAATTTTTAATTTTTGGGGCATCGCTCATTCAAAAGGAAATCATTGCCGAAGCTCCACCTAATGTCCTCCCATCCACCAATGCTGCTCTGTGGCCTCCACTCATCCATCGGTCCACCACTTTGCAGAGTCCAACCCCCACAGGCTTAAACCATTCACTTGAGGTCACATGGTGACCAGGCGTTAAGCGCCTAGCGGCCAATGGACTGTGCAGCCCCTGCAGGCTTAGCCACAATCATATGTAGACCCAAGGGCTTTGGCCTTAGCTCTTTCACATCAGCCCCCTGGTCAATCATGTGACCAGGGGCCGAAGACTTTAGCCCCTAAGGGCTACAAAGACCTTTTTTTTTGCCTTTTTGAGCAACTTCCACTAAATCGGACGTAAAATGGGCATTTTTTCTCGGATTTTCGAATGAAAATAGGAATTGGAAATCTGGCTCCAAGCCCATTGTGATGGTGGAGAAAATTATTCAAAATTTTGTAGTTTACCTATATTTTTGTGCAGTCAAAGTCAGATGATGTTTTTGCGCTCTAGAGGGCATAACTTGGTCGTTTTTGCTCCATTATTCAAAAACGAATAGGCGTCGGAAAGCTGGGAATGCGCTCTATTCATATCCATTGTTTTTCTATTCATAAAATTTATTAGGTACACAAGTTTCAATCTAAAACCTTTTTTTCTTTTTCCTACTTTTCCACTGAAAAATCTCTACTGGGGTTTGGTTTTTTGCATTGTGGGGGGGATTTTTTTCTTGCTTTCTGTCATTTGCTTCAGAAAACCAGAAAATCTTCACATTGAAAATTCATTAAAAACTCTCCAAACATTTTCTAAAACACTTCTACTATTGAAATTCTCACACCTCATAACTATCATACCTAGAAGGCATTCATGACACGTCTTCTCAGATCAAGGGGTTGTGGTCCTGTTTAGATATGGTTCAACCAGTTTTAAAAATGTTGTTTGAGGTTATGTTGTATAGAAATAAGATGGATGAGGCTATGGGTTTGACTTCCTTACATATTTCAGACAGCTTGTTGTTTCATCTTGATGCATGGAACAGTCCTCTTGAAATGTGGACCAAGTTCAATGATTTATTTGGTACCATCAATCAGTTTCATACACTACAGATTAAGGCAGAGTTGAATTCACTTGTACCTGATTCTTTTCCCTCCATTGAGGACTTTCTAATGAAATTCAAACAACAAAGATCTCTTCTATAGGGTTATGGTAAGGTTAAGACTGATACAAAGTGTATTTACCTAATTTTGTCAAAGCTTCGTGGGAACTTTCAGATATTCAAATTTACCTTCCATTCCACTATGGATGCCTTGGGTGCAAGTTTTACCATGCCTTCTTTTGAGGTTTTTTGTGATTGTTTGACACAAGAACAGGCTAAGATATCACAGTTGGATGCTCTCACAGGATCACCACACCAAGTGTTGGTAGCACAGTCATCTCAGGGGAAGCAGATGCAGAAGAAAAAATAGAAACCAAAGACCACATAGCATTGGAAGGATTCTAGTTCACATGACACTTCTGATTCACCTTCTCCTAAGGGAGAATCATCGAAGAAAGATAGACCTAAGTGTTCTTATTGCACTAAGCTAGGACATGATGAGTCCAAGTTTTATGAGAAGAAGATAGATGGATATGAAAAATAGGTTTCAGATTTGATACCTCTTCTTGAGAAGAACCATATTCATCACTCTTCTTCATCTACATTAGGTGGGTCTTCTTCTTCACCATCATTCCAAATAGATGGACATGACCCACATAAGGGTCATGCATTATGTGCAACCACCAGTTCACATTCATCTATATGGCTATTGGATTTAGGTGCTTCACACCATATGGCATCTTCTCAAGACATGTTCTCATCTTTTGAGGTTGCATCCTCACCACACATATTGATGGGTAATAACACTTATATGAGTGTATGTGGGAAAGGTTGTATCGACATTGATGACGGTACATTCAATGATGTAATATGTGTTCCATCTTTGTCCACTAACCTTCTCTCCATCTATCATATTTCACACAGTGGGACAGGGAAGACAGTTGAGTTCACACCTGATTCGGTGCACATCAGAGACATTCAGACTGGCAACATTGTTGTAATAGGGACAGTTGATCATTCTTCCCGATTATATGCATTCACACAGTTTGGTCCACCATCTCCCTCTCTTTCTACAAGAGAGCATGCAGTATCTAAGGAGAAGTTCGGTCACTTGAACTTATGTATTCTTCCATCTGTTCATGAGACTAGTGTTGAGACATCTACACCTCTTCCTCCTATTGAGATTAGATCTATTTAGCAGGATTCCTCTTCAGTTGTGAATGACATTGTTGCTCCACTCATCAAGCCATCAAGTGCAGTTGTTGAGGCCATATCTGAGGATATTTCTTTTCTCACAAATGACAGATTCATCACACCTATTATCCCTTCTTCACTGGAGATTCCATTTTAGGATCATCTTGAGTTGTTTGATTCACCATTTTGTTATTCAGACACTCATGTTGTAGTTCAATTCTTTAGTGAGTATCATCTAAGACTTCCATTTTCACCTCACATCTAGGGATTTCCTCTTTCTTGACCATTGGATTTGTTTCTTCCTTCGAGGAAACACATTGGTTTGATCATTGGCATAGGGGTTCTTTCATTTTGGGGGCGCTTTGGAGTCTCCACTCTCTCTCATGGGGGGGTATTTGATTGTATATCTGCATATGTTCTTGAGAGAGTCTCTTGAGACATTCCATTTGTACTTTCTTTTTGTATCTCTTTTTGGAGTAGAGTTTTTCCCATGAGGTTTTCTCTATTTCTCCACTTTACAGATATTTGGTTGTATTTTGGTACTTGATCAGGCCTAGTTGTTGGGACCCTTGTTTTATTTCATGCATTGTAGTTACTTTTTCTTTCTTGCACTTTTTTGTAGCTACATTATTTCTCATGTTAAGGGGGGTGTTAGAGTAAAGGTTTTAACTTAATTGTGTTAATTAAGTTGCCTTTATTCCTCTATTAAGATTTCACTTTAGTTTGCATAATGTGACATTAATAATTATATTAATTATTAAATTTTTACCTATTAGGGTTACTTTTAGGTTTTGCACAATCTCCTTTATTAAGGATTGATCCATTGTATATTCATTCATTCTATTGTTCTGATAATATAATCTCTCCATATTTCAGAGCTTCAAACCCTTGTTTTCATTTTCATGCATTATCTTCCTTGTGACAGGTATCCATTTGCATGTAGGTGTTCTTGCACTCTTAAGTTGGTATCAATCCTGCCTTTGGTCAACCTAGAAATAATCCTAATTGGGGTTCAAATTAGTGGAGTAACCAATGAAATTCTCTTGGTCAATGGAACCCCCAATCATAGTGGAATACTCAGCAAATGCAAATTTCACCTCCACTCATGACAAACCCTTGGGTACCATCATGGGGACAATATGAATATCCATAATGGAACCAACATAAGTGGTGACCAAACCAACCTCAATGGTAGAATAATCAAACCCAATGGTAGCCTAACCAGTGGAAGCCTAATCAATGAAATAATCAATGGTAGAATCAGGGGCCAAAGAGACCCTGGAATCATAATCAGATAACTTGATCAAACCAACCTTCAAGATTTGAACCAGTCAATCAACCTCATATACCTGCTCAACTAATTCCTAATACTAAGAATGTTAAACCTCAACAAATTTCCTATAATGTTGAACCTAACATAGTTAATTTGAATAACATTGAAATAGGGGATATTCGTTTAAGGAGTAGAGTTGTACCATCAAAACATGATGAAACTAAGTAATATCAACAACAAGATTTAGTGAAGGAGATATAACAAAGAATTAAGGATGATCATTTTAAACAAGCACCATTTCCTTCACGATTTCATAAAGAACCAGTGGTTTTTACAATTTGATAAAACTAATGATCTAGTTGGCCCCTAGATTATTGATGAGCTTAAGAAAATAAAAATTTAAATTCCCCTTTTGACAGCTATACATGATATACCTGAAATCAACCAGATAATCAAAATGCTATGTGTTAAGACACTAGGGAGAAAAAATAAATTTCCCCCTACAATTCAAGTTGCAGGGAAGTTGTCTGATGTTTTATCAAGAAAGTTAATTCCAAAAACGTATGGTGATCTAGGAAGTCCCGTGGTTACCCTTTGCATTAATGGTCTTGAAATTCAGAATGTTCTTATTTATTTGGGAGTTGCCATTAATGTTATTACTACTGAAATAGCTGAAAAGATAGGAATTATGAATGTTAAGCCAACAACTATAGTCCTACAATTAGTTGATCAATCAATTGCAAAACCTGAAGGAATTCTTGAGGATGTCATTATTACTATTGAAACTTGGGATTATCATGTTGATCTCCTCATTTTGCAAACTAAACAGACGAAGACAGGTTATCCTATTATTTTAGGGAGACCCTAGTTAGAAACAACTGTTGCACTTATTGATTGTAGATATGGTAGTATGACTATTTCTAATGGGATTAGACAAAAGGAATTGAATTTTTATCCACCAAATAAACCTTCTCTAAGAATTGATAATCAAATCTGGATTGATGGTCCTAATTCAAAAGATGACGAAATAAAGGAGTCTTGCAATGATGACCTTGGCAGAGAATTCTAAGGAATATCAAGATTCTGTAGACATAAAAGAGGAAGATTTGGGAGAATGTAGTAATTCTAAAACTCTACCATGTTGTCCTTTTGATAATATCACAAAATTTGAGGAGAGTTAGTTTATTCATAAACTTCTACCACATCCATATCCTTTAAACACTTTAATTGGTGACCCCTCGAATCTTTAGGAAAAGACAACAAATTCTAATACAAGTGGATAAACCTCTACTTATTAATAGTTCCTTAACAATAAAACAAGAGGAAGGTTTAAAAGGAATTTTGGAGAAAAATACAAAAGCCTTCACTTGGGACTATAAGGATATGAGAGGAATCCATCTAGACATATGTACACACCACATCTATATTGAGGATGTCAGACCCATAAGACAAGCTTAGAGAAGAATCAACCCTAGACTAAGAGATTTTGTGAAACTAGAGATAAAAAAATTACTCCAGGTAGGATTTATTTATCCTATTTCGGATAGCAAATGGGTTTCTCAAATAGTCATTGTACCTTAGAAAAATGAAAAATGGAGGGTGTGTGTGGATTATAGAGAACTAAATAAGGCTACAAAAAGGGATTATTTTCAATTTCCCATCATAGATCAGGTATTGAATAATTTATCTAGAAGTAGTTATTTTTCCTTTCTTCATGGGTTTAGTGGCTATAACCAGATTCAGGTAGATTTAGAGGATCAAGATAAAAAACCATTTACATGTCCATGGGGTACCTTCAATTATAGGGTTTTAACTTTTGGATTATGTAATGCTCTTGCAACCTTTCAACGTGTTGTCCTTGCTATCTTTGCAGAATTAACATTTGTGGAAGTTTATATGGATGATCTCACGGTCCATGGAAAAACCTATGAGGAGTCTTTGGAAAGTCTGGATAAATTTTTAAATAGATGTAAATAACATAGGGTGTCCTTAAACCATGATACGAGTTTGCTAATGATGATGGAAGTAATTGTCTTGGGTCATCACGTATCAAAAGAAGGAATTAAATTAGATCCAAAGAAATTTGAAATAATTTTGCAAATACCCATACCTCAGAGCCAAAATGGTGTAAGGATTTGTTTAGGACACTCTGGTTATTAAATAAGGTTTATTAAGGGATTCAATAAAATTGTAGGTCCACTCTTTACTTTGTTGAAGAAGGAATCTTAATTTTTGTGGACTTCATTGTTTCAGGAGTCATTTGATCAAATCAAACAAGATTTAACTTCACCCATTATTGCTGGTCCAGTTCAGGGCAAACCATTTCACATTAATACAAATGCATCCAATTTTTAAATCAGAGAGGTTCTTGGGAAGAAGGATGAATCTATAGTGATGCATGCTATATATTACATAATAAAAAACCTCAATCCAGCAGAACTAAATTACAGTACTACTGAGAAATAGTTCTTAGCGGTTGTGTTTGCGATAAATAAATTTTGACATTAAATTACTGGATATAAGAATTTTATGCATACTGACCATGCAGCTATTTGTTTTCTGATGAATAAAGCTATTGTGGGAGGACGTATAATTATATGGTTTTTATTAGTATAAGAGTTTGATATAACCATCATTGATAAGCTCAGTAGAGATAATGTTGTAGTTGAATTTTTGTTTTGCAAGGTAATAATGAACCTGTGGAGGATGTGTTCCCCGATGAACATCTATTTACAATATCTATTCAGTCACCATGGTTTATTGATATTGCAAATTACTTAGTAACTGGGAAATGTCCTTATTTTTCAACAAAATAAAAAAAAAGGTTGATTAAAGAAAGCTCTCGATTTGAATGGATTAATGGTTGTTTGTTTAAAATGTTCCCAAATCATGTAATACGGAGATGTATGCAGTAAACTGATGTATATGATATATTGAGAGCATATCATGATGAACCAGGAGTAGGAAATTACTCCACCATAAGAACAATGCATAATATTTTGGGAGCAAGCTATTTCTGGTCTACTATGACCAAGGATACATCTTATTATATCAGACATTATGATCAGTTTCAAAGAATGGGAGACCTACATGATCAACTAAGATGCCACTATAGACACAAGTATCACTTGAGCCATTTGAATAATGGGGTATTGATTTTGTTGGCCCAATAGATCATCCATCAAATGGAAATCATTACATACTCATATGTACTAATTATGTTACAAAATGGGCGAAAGTCAAAGCATTGCTAGCTGTGAAGGAAGAGAAGGTTGCAAATTTCATATACAAGAACATTCTACAAATATATGGAGCACCTAAAGAACTTGTGTTAGATCAAGGGCGAAAATTCATGTCTTTGATGCTTCAAGCATTTCTAGCTAGATATCAAGTTCAACACAGGAAATTATCACCCTACCATCCTCAAGAAAATGGACAGTTAGAGGTGACTAATAGAGAACTAGAAAATATTCTCACAAAAGTAGTCTCATCTAGGAATAATGACTGGTCTGATAGGTTAACCAAAGCTATATGAGCATTTAATACTATAAGTGTGAATAAGAAACAATGTAAATACACTTCTCAATGAAACATTATATCAATACAGTAATTAACTAATAAAAAGAGAAGAAACTTGAAAGCATCTCATTGTCTCATATCATTAAAGATTTATTATGTAATAGGAAGCTCTCAGATTTGATAAGCTTTGTGATTGTTAAAATTCCAATCTAAAGAACGAATTGATGTTGGATACAATGATCTAATCCTATATGATAATATCTAAATGATAAAGTGAAGCTAATTTAATCTATTGCTGACATGAAAACTTTGATGAAAGCTATAGTATGCAGCCATGGCATGAAACCTATTGCTATTGTTCTAATGCTTGATGCTTGATGCTTGATGCTTGATGCTTTCCTGTAGGATAAGTTTGCATAAAGTTGGGATCCATCCTTTGTTGTACAGGGCTGTATTTATAGATTTTCTGGCAGCACATTTGCACAGGGGCAGCAAACAGAGGCCTGGATTTGATATGGAGGATTGAAGGGTGAGATATTGAAAGGCTAGAGTTGATTATGGGAATGGTTCCTCCCCATGAAAACACCAGGCAAGATGATAGGAAATATTAGAGGGAAAGGATTGGAAGGATTGAGAGGATTGCTTGCAAGTTTTTTCGTGAATGTCATTTGCATTAAATTAGACATACGATATTTAATTTGATTGGTGAGATATGATGAGCTGTATAATTTGAATATTTTGGATTTTATTCAAATTTAGGAAGAAATAAGATATTTAAATTTAATAAAATAAACTATAGAAGTCTATTTATTAAATATGGAAGAAAATGAATAATTAAATAAAACAAAGTATGTGAACAAGTTTATTTAATTTAGATAGAATGATGTAATAATTAAATAACACAAACTATTGAAGTTGTATATTTAATTAAGGAATAGATGAATTATGATGTGAATTTATTTAATAGTAGATGAATTTAATTATGACAATTAAATAAAACAAAGTAAAATTTATTTATTTAATTAAGACAAAAATAGTAGAATAAAGATTGAAGAATTTAAGAGGAACTATACAAAAAAATATTTCTATTTATTTAATAGTAGATGAAATAAAGGGTTAATTAATCAAATAAATCATATTTAACTAATTATATTCTCTTGACAATTTTTAGGTGTATACATTTTGCCCCTCTTTGAAGTGATGTGTTTACGTGTTGCTTTAAAGAATTTTTTGTTACTGCTCCTAGTATCGATAATTTTTTTTAGTATGCCCTAGACATTCCCCAGACCTTTATTTTCAATTGACTGATGAACGTATGCCCCCTAGTGAGATAAATTAATGATTTTATGATTTTTTTGGATTTTTTGGATTTTTTCAAAAAAACTATGATTTTCCAATGATTTTATGATTATTCAATGATGATTTGATGATAAAATAATTTATCTCCCAATATTTGATGTAGAAGGTTTGTCCCTGGATGAATTTCAATTAATCTCTCAATAAAAAATAATTAAAAGTTTAAAAATCCCACCATAAACCCACCTTTAATAACCTATAAAAGGTCAAAATAGTCTTTTTCAAAATCATTTTTGCATTTGACCTTTTGAAAACTTTGTGAGAGAGATATTTGGGACTTTCGAGCAAGAAGCCAATCCCTTACCACACCAATCAGTTCAAGCGAGTGCGACGTCATCAGAGCTCAATAGCTTACGGACCTTCGGTATGTACCCCTAGAACTCCTCATAGTTTGTGTTTTCACCATTTTTTTGTTCTTTTTGCATTTTATAATTTTTTTGTAGTTTTAGTGCTTCAAGATTGCGTTGTAGCGCTTTTACACCCCGGTGTAGTGCTTTTAGGATATGTTTTAGCACTTCTGAAAATTAGCGCTTCCATTAGGTTTTTTAGCACTTTGGTAAGCTAATTTAGCACTTTGGAAAATTAGCACTAGGATAATATAGTTTAGCGGTTTGAGCATTTAAATTAGCACTTTGAGAAGATTAGCACAATGGTAAGATATATTAGTGCTTCCAATGTTTAATTTAGTGCTTCGAGGATTTTAGCACTTTGAGTAATTGTTTCGGTGATTCTAATTGCTAAAATGGTGCTTTTGATATTTTAGCACTTTGAATGCCTGTTTTAGCGCATTTGTCTAATGAAATAGTGCTTCTGATGTTTTAGTGCTTTGAATGCCTATTTTAGTGCATCCAAGTTAGATTTTAAATTTTGTCAAATTTTAAACTTGATTTTGTTGATTTTGATTGTGTCAACCCTTTGGTTTGATATGATTTGATGATCTAATTACCTTGATGATTTTCAACCTCCTGACGATTGATTATGATGATTGATAGATAAAAATTATCCCGATGATAGGTGAGAAATAACCTCAATTTGTGATGAACCTCATGATAGGTGAGGTTGATTTTGATAAATTGACCTCATGTTAGGCGAAGTACAATTTAGATTGATAAAGATAACCTCATGATAGATGAGGTTATGATGATTCTTGCACACGAGTTTTGATCAAAATTCATACCAAGTGATGACTAGATTTGATAGTATAATGACCTGTGATATTTGACATATTGTACTGATTTTGAACATTTCATGATGATAGGAGTCTTTGGATAACCTCCAAATTTGAGAGTGTTTCCCATGAAAATTTGATTTGATTCCATAGTTGACACCAAATGAGACACAAATTATTATTCGGTGTGGAATTGCTTCTCTTCTTGACATGTCCTAGATTAGGATTAATCAGGGTCTTCTCACAGCTTTGGCCAAGCGGTGGCATAGTGATCATAACACCTTCCACTTACCTACGGGTGAGATGAATATCACCCTAGAGGATGTCTAGCGTATTTTACAGATACCATTTGTTGGAGAGGTCATTGTGTATGATTCACAAGAGGTGGGCGAGATAGATGCTCTTCATAGGGTTTTTCAAGATGAGCATATTGCTAGATTGTGGATCCCATGGAGGGAGATGTTGGACTCATATGCCACCGTACCTTTAGTTTTGGTAGGATTTATAGGAGGGTTACTTTGTCTTGTTCGTAGGTCAAAGGGACTATCTATCAGATGGGGCTGGGTTCTTGAGAGTATGATTGTGAATGGGACCCAATATACTTGGGGGATATGCATGCTGGCACATTTGTATCATGACCTGCATTTAGCTGTCTATTTGAGAGGGCAAGGCTTATCATCTGGAGCTAGGTTTAGGCATGGGAGCACAGTGTTGTCATGTGACTAGTGTCAGTTTGAAATAGGCCTGCTATTAGGCCATATGTTTTCAGAGATAGAGGTTGACTTACCCAGTTGAGGATGGGTAATTTGGAGCATTGGAGGCACGTACTGAATGATTTAGAGGCAGTGACATGGCGTCCATATTTGGATTGTGAAAACTTGGATGAGGATGATGGAGAGATGGGTTACATGTGTGATTCTATATACTTGATTAGTAGGAACTACTTCATCTTAGAGAGATTCCTAATGCAAAGGGTCTATAGGAAGTATTCTATTTTGCAGTGCATGCCCTAGGGTGTTGCACATTATTCTCGATGTTAGAGTGATGTAGTAGATTAGGGGCCATGTTTATCTTATAATACCTTAGTAGAGGGATACCGCACCTTACAACCTTTAGCCTAGGATATACATCACGATATTACAAAGGAACTAGTGATAGAGGAGTATGCGGCTTATTTTGCGTTACATCCATACCCTTAGATCACTATTCCTGATGAGCCAACACCACTACCTATAGAGGAGGAGGTTGTTGTTGCACCTAGTCAGTGATGGAGATGAGAAGAGGATTTGGTGGAAGAGTAGTTTGTGGATGTTGAGGTAGAGGATATGGGTGGAGAGGATGATGTTGACATTGAGGATGTGGAGGGTAGTGGTGAGGATGATGATAGTGGTAGTGAGGACAGTCAGGGGAGAAATAGTGGTGAGAGAAGTAGTGATGACATAGATGATAGTAGGGATGGTGGCTGAGGTATTGTGGTAGGTAGTATAGGTTCATCCACTAGTATACCACATAAGAGTCAAGTAGTGGAGATCTCTTCTTTGGATCATCAGACACAAATTGCCTCCCTCTAGGTACATATTCAAACTTTACAGGGGCAGCTTGTTCAAGCACAGGGTTTACTTGTGCAGACACAAACACAACTACCGACCTAGGCACAAGCTCATGCATAGTCCTTGACATAGGTACAAGGACAATTGGCAGTTGTACAAATGCAGATTGCCACACTAACGACAGAGAGGGATAGTGCCAGATAGATCATAGAGTGAGCATAGGTGACTATAGATACTTTACAATAGATATCTGATGGTACAAGTGTTGGAAATTATATGAGGGAGGTTCTCCTTGTCATCTGAGAGGTGGAGTTTTACAGGGGTCATTATCATGATGCAGTCCCTACTGAGAGGAGAGTGAGTTATGCTCCTTCATGATTAGGCATGACACATACCAGGACTGTTAGTGAGGGTGTGACCCAGCTGATTTGCAGAGATGTAGGAGGTCCCAGTCTGTCTAGTGGTTGTGGAGGTACTTGTCCTGTGATGTCTGCACCATCTGACAGCAACAGATCTTAGATATTGTTATAATTCTGTGTTGTTTTTGAGACATGATGTATACTTCGATCCAGCTAGTTTTGATGATATATCTCCCTTATTTGATACTTCATTGTATACTTGACATTGATGTTTTATATGATTTAAATGATATGTAACAGACTATTATGGATCTATGATGGGTTCTATCATGATTCTATGATGGATGCATTTATTTACCATGTTCTACATGCCATCTGATGATTTACTTGATTCTAAATGATCATGGTGATATGTTATGGTTTATGATGGTCTATTTAATGAATGATGTATCGATATATTATGTAGATGTATGAATGCATGATTATTTTATTTTTATATGATGACCATCTTTATATATGAATGTGGATGTAATGATGTGATCCAAATGGGATGTGTGTTCCCATGTTGAAAAATGGATGATGTATGATATAAATTATGAATTGATGGAAATGCAATAATATGATGTAATAATAAAATAATGAATGATGAATGGATGTATGATGTATGATGATCGATGGATGAATAATGTATTTTAATGTATGTTAGTAATGCATTTATAATAAAATGTAAATGGAGAATGTAATGATATGATATATGAGAAATAATTAATGGATGGATGAAAAAATGCAATGATATAATTTAGTTTTGAAATTTTCATTTAAAACTTTTATATGATATGGATAAATATGATATGATGAATGCAAAATGATTTGATTAAAATGTATGAATGATGAATAGAAAATTCTTTCTAATGTGAAAAATGTTGATGCAACTACATGGTTACGATGATGTTTTTGTTTTTGTCAAGTATACTCAGTCTTTTATGAGAAATGATAATCATCAATTTGAATTTTTCACAAAATTTTGTAACAAAATACTCTACATATGTATAAATTTTTTATGAATGTAACATAAATTTATCATGCAACTACATGAAAACATTGGCATTTTAATAGTATTTTTGTGCTTTGTATCATCATAGAGCTTTAAAAATGTTGAAAGTGAGTACAAGCATCAAAGGTATATTTTAGACCAATGATGACCTGAGTATTACTCTCATGATGTTTGATATTGCAAGAGAACACAAGCATATAGGTGTAATTGAACCGAGATGACCTGAGCATTTCTTGTGTAAATAGATAGAGATCAATCATTTTAGTGTGTGAATTCTGAATGTCATCAGTGATACATTTGTAGAGCACATCCCATGACAATTCACATAGTAAATAATTAATTCAAAAACAACAGACAAATGAAATTACCATTCTTCTTCCTAGCTTCTTTAGTTCATTTCATCATCGATTTACTCCAAAGAAATGATAACAAATAATCGAAAATACAACATATTCAACCTTTACTTAAAGTGTTTCAATCATTATTCAGATTAGATCATCCATCCTGATTTTGTCATGTTTTTGTTATTTTCTGAGATTTTGAAATCAAACCTAACCTAATGACCTATCCTAGGGGCCTCGGGGGCTGATCAAATATTAGTCTTGCCTACATTATACATGCAGAGACCACGTAGTTCAACTGACACAGACTCATGTTTTTGAATTTTTGAGACCAACTCTTTTGAATTGTTTTTTATTTTTCTGCTATCATATGTGGATGTCCAAAGTGTTTCTGATAGTGATTTATGTTCCATGTTGGTTGCATTTCAATCATTATTTTTGTTGTGTTTTTGCTAAGCTCATTTTTTTATTGGCCCCAATGATGCGTAGATGTTTCCCTTAAGCTAGGGTGAGACATAACCATTTGCAATGATATGATGATGGATGCAAAGTGATGGTGAAAGTAACCACCATGACATGTATCAATAGATGGAAAGGCTGGTTAAATCACAAATAGTGCCTATTTCCAAGTTTTCACTATATGTTTTTATTGCACTTTTTCATATATTTATTTATATTTTATTTTTTTGTATTTTTCTCTTTTCTTATATTTTTGTATTTTGAATCGTGCACTAGGTGATTCAAGTGTAGAATCTCCTGAGATGAATGTTGTTTAGAGGTTCATCAAACAAATCCGACTCAGTGTTGACAATTGATAAGTACTTGATCCATAAACTGATATGATGACAAAGGGACCTAGCCAATTAGGTTCAAACTTCCCTTTCTTTTCTTTGTCTTGCTGATTTCTAGGGTTCTCTTTTAGGACCAAATCACCAACCTGAAAGACTCTAGGATTTACCCCATGATTGTATCTCCTTGAAATTCTCTATTGGTATGTTGTTAGATGATTGGAAATTTTTTGATGACACTCATCCAAAAATTCCAGTTCTTGAAGCCTAGATACTGTATAGTCCTCATTGAAAATGATTTATTTTAGTGACACACGGAGTGATGGAATCTCTACCTCAATGGGTAGTATGGCCCCTGATCTATATACCAAGGCATATGGTGTAGCTCTTTTTGGTGTTTTGATGTTGGTTTTGTAGGCCCATAGTGCAATATTAAGCTAAAAATGCCAATCACATCCAACATTGTTAACCATTTTCTTGAGTATATTCAAAATTGTCTTGTTAGAGGCCTCTGCCTGGCCATTTCCCTGAGGATTATATGGTGTTGAGAAATGATGTTGGATATGAAATTTTTCACACAATTCCTAGACATCTGGGTTTTTAAATGGTCATCCATTATCAATGATAATGGACTGAGGTATGCCATATCGACAGATTATGTAGTTCAATATGAATGATGCAATCTATTTTCCAGTGATGGTTGTGAGAGGAACCAATTCTATCCATTTTGTAAAATATTTTGTTGCTATGATTATGAACTTGTGTCTATTGGATGAAGATGGATTTATCTTTCCTACCAGATTCAGTCCCCATTGACAAAAGGTCCATGTTGATGTAAAGGGGTGTAATTTTTGGGCTGGTGCCTAGATTAGATTACTATGAATCTAACACTTTTGGCACTTCTTGACAAATTGATAAGACTCCTTCTCCATACTTGGCCAGTAATACCCTAAACGAAGGAGTTTCTTTTCTAGAGTTATACCACTTGAATGAGTTTCACACATACCTTCATGAACCTTATGTAAGGCTATCTCAGATTCTTTATGTTCTAAACATCGGAGAAGAGTACCATCTAGACCTCGATGATAAAGTATGTCAACAATTAAAGTATGTCGGGCGGATTGGTAGATGAAGTTGCAGTTTTGGTTTTTGGAAAGATCAAGAGGAAAGGATGTTGTATTTTAGGTATGCATAGGTATTTTCATAGATGGAGGATTCAATTAAATCTAAATGGTATATGGTTTTGTATTCTAAACTATTATAAGAAGGATTATATACTTGTTCTACCATAAACTCTAAATGACCATGTTTCTCTAATAATTGCAAAAGGGAAGCAATTGTTTCCATAGCATCTATTGCTTTGTTTTATGCCCTTGGAATTTGTTCAAATTTTATATTGACAAAGTATTGTTTGAGATCATCAATGAGCTGCTTATAGGGCATCAAATTCTCATCTTTTTTCTGATATTCGTCATTTACTTGATAAATGACTAGTTGAGAATCCCCATATACTTGTAACTCTGTTATTTTCCATTCAATTTCCACTCTAAAGCCAATGATTAATGCCTCATACTCTGCCACATTATTGGTACTATTAGGACTAAAAAATGCAGTTTTAAACCATGAGAGGTTGCCAAGCTCTCACAACATTTTTGGATAACATACAAGGCCAAATAGTGAATTTGAACCTTCTACTCTTTAGGGTCTTCTCGACCTAGGCGGGTAAACCTATATACATGAAGTAGATTTGAACTATATGTCACCTCTAAACAATCTATCCACAATGGAAATTGAGAGTGGAAAGATATAATCCTAGTTTGGTAAAAAATGTATAAGCAATATACTCGGTTAACATATGTGGAATTGTGAAAAAATGATTTAATGAAACTAAGTGAATTAAAATGGGTGAGACTAGTGCCCTATTAGGTATATGGATTCCAATGAAGACTTAGAAAATGTAACCCATAATAGCAATAACTCAAACTGTTTGGCACACTGATATAAGTTTATAACTTGTATAAACATGCAAGTAAATAGTTGAAAAACTCTACATGAGACAAATTGACAACCCTAATTATATGGTTCTACTCACTCATCCAATTAAAGCTTCCAATTTACTGTGATTGACTAGAAGGATTTCATATTTACTTGACATAAACAATTAATCATCTCACATGAATACAACAAATGTGCATTGAAAAAATACATATATTCTTGATATACCGGTTTAAATAATAGAGAAACATTAAAATGGAGACAACCAAATAATTGAATAATTCTGACAAATAGTTGATACCAAAATTAAGTAGAAAAATCAAACATCTTCATTGACTTCTTCAAAATTTATACATGCATCATGGTCATCACAACATAAATATTCTAAAAATTATCTCTATTCTAATTGTTCTAACTTCAGACCCTTATTTTGTCTCGAGCTCATGCATTTATATCTTTAGAAAATTCTCCTGTGCCTTTCGGTTTCTGTCTATTCACATTCTCATGAAAAGCCAAAAGTTGCACTGCTTGAGAAAATATAACTAAAATATGACAAGAATAACAAAAGCAGTAGCAACAGTCACTTTACCGTGTTACCACATGCCTATGTTTCCTTTGCTGTAGTGCCACAGTGACATTTTATACTATACCTCCATATACCACCCTACCACAGTATGTCTTTCACCTCCCCATGATACCATGGTGACTTGCCCTTCACTTTCATCTCCATCGCTCTATTGTGGTCTCTGTTCTGACCTACCATGGTATAATGATCTCTTCCTTGCATTTCTCTCTACCGTCCAACCATGCACCACATTTTGTCTTCCCGCGGTATGGTGGTGACCTATCTTTTCTTTGCTCCCATTACCGCTCTACCACGGTGCTTATTTTGACCTACCATGGTATGGTGGTATCTCCATATTACTACTCCTCTACACACTGCACTACCAGGGGATACTTGTTGACCCTCTGCAGTATAGTGATATGCACCTTTTTCATTAGTTTGCTCCTTCTACCACTCTACCATGGTGCTTATTTTGTCCCTTTGTGTTATGGCGGTATCGGTCAGGACTGTTCTCCCTACTGCTCTACTGCAAGCCAAGTTCAAACTCCTTGTGATATGGTGGTATACCTTTATAAAATTCCCTTCACTTCACCGCCGAACCATGGGCCAAGGTTCTTCTCTGCATGATATAGGGGTAAAAGTATGATGTGACTGTTCATAATCGTGATACCATGAGCCACTTTGCAAAGGGTTGTGGTAAAGAGGTAAAAGGAAAAGTTAAGTGGATGTTAAGGAAATAGTATGGCGGTTAAGAGCCTTTTTATAATTATGGATGGGGGTAAAATGATTTTCATGAAAAAGATAGAGAAATACTTGGGTTCAAATGGAAAAAACCCTTAGAAAATTTTATGAAAATTCTGGTTCTAACAATTGCTCCTGTTGGGGATGAGTGATTTTCCAATCACTACAAGAAACTAGAATATCACTAGGAGAGCAGACCAAGACACAAAAGGATATGAAAAAATGAAGGAGGTGGAAAATGGAGGAAGTGGAAAGATGAAGGAGATGGAAAATGAAGTATGGAAGTGACCCTACATTATTGTACATGGAAAGAAAACATTGTTTTTAATGAGAAAACTCTTGGATTTTCCATGTACTAGAAAGTGCCAACCCCTTTTAAATTCCTAAACTACTGTGCATGGAAAAAGAATGTTTAAACAGGTTTATAAAGAATTTTCCTTGCACTAGCAATCCTTAATCCTCTGTTACTCCTTAAGAGAAAAAATGCTTTAGGAACTGCCCATGTATAGGCAACTCCTACTCCTCTCCAGACATGTTCTACAAGAAATAAGAATTCTCCCCTCCTTTCCAATGACGAAAAAAGGACCCAACCACAAAGCTTCAAACTTTCCATGCTTTCCCTTCTCCTAACATCAAGAATTCCACATCAACACTAGATCATTTTCTTCAAATTTTTGCTCCTTGGCCTTTTTTATCAAAAAGATACTTGATCTATAACTGCAACTTCACATTTTGTTTCTCGGCCATTCTTCTTATTTCATCAAGTTCTGCAAGCTGCTCCATTCTCTCCTCCATTGGTTCATAAATATCCAAATCCACTTGCAGAATAAAATTGTAAACTAGTAAAAGGTTTTGTAGTGGCATCCTGGCTTGTGTCCCATATACCAGTTCAAATGGAGACTTTCCAGCTACCTTTTTAACTATAATCCTATCTGCCCACACAACCATTCTAAACTTTGAGTCCCATGAATTTTTATTTATATTTAACAACCTCCTTATTATCTTTAAAAGACTTGTATTACTTGATTATGCCTAACCATTTTCTTATGGATGATAAGGGGAAAAATATGAAACATTGATGCCATATGTGTTGCATAAATCACTAAACTCATTAGATCTAGAACACATCCCATTATCTGTGATCAATCTTACCGGTGTGCCAAATCTAGTTATAATGTTTTGCATCAAAAATGTCACCACCACCTTACTTGTTTCTTGTTTAGTTGGGATAGCCTCCACCCACTTAGTAAAATAATTTGTGGCCACCAGTATCCATTTATGTCCTCCACTTGATATTTCTTGTATTTCTCCAATGAAATCAATTCCCCATTGGTGAAAAGGGTCTTCCACCTACAAAGGTCTAAGCGGTAAGGCTCCTTGATAGTTAAATTTCCCTAAAATATTTTGACAAGCCTCATATTTCCTTACATGTACAAAAGAGTCATTAAAAACTTTAGGCCAGTAATAGCCAGCCCTAAGAATCTTATGTGCAATATTTTTAGCAGAATAATGACCTCCACACAACCCTTCATGCATCTCCCTCAATACATGTTTTTCTTGGGATTCATCTAGACACAACAACAAAATTTCATCCCTATTCTTCCAAAATAGGTCCCCTTCTATAAAACATACTTAGATCCTTGCAACTTCAAAGTTCTTTTTTGATTATCATTCAACCCCTCAGGGAATTTCATGTGCTTGAGATAATACATTACATTTGTGTACCAAGAGGTATGTTTAATACTTGCAACTGCATTCTCCTCACCTTCTATATTGCAAATTTGATTTGATTTTATGTTTGTGTCTACCATTAGCCTTGCCAAACCCTGTCCTCTTACCAACTTGGTAATTTAAATTTCCATATTGAACTCTTGGATTTTATTAATCCATCTGCATCTTTTTCTTGTCACCTTTGTCTATACCAGGATATCTTTCACAGCTACATGTGGGACATAAGCAATTAATTTAGCTCCTAAAAGATATGGTCTGAAAGATTGTTTTGCTTTGACCAATTCAAAGGCTTGTTTTTCCATAATGTCATATTTCAATTCTGACCCCTGCAAAGATTTGCTGAAAAAAGATACAGGCTTCTCATGACCTTCATCATTTTTCTATAACATAACAGTCCCTATGGTGTGAAATGAAGCAAAAGAAAATATTTGAAAAGGTTTAGCAAAATTAGGGGACTTTAGGATGGGAGCTTCCTTGATAGCTCTTTTTATAGATATAAAGGCTTCCATAGCTTCAACAGTCTAGTCTAACTTTTCTCCCTTTTTCAACATCTTGGATATAGGTTTAACAATCTCAACAAAATTGGATACAAATATTCTAACAAAGTTAATTTGACCAAAAAATGATTAGATTGCTTTGATATTTTTGGGAATGAGATTTTTATCTATGGCATCTACTCTCTCATACCCTATCCTAATCCCATATTTTGATACATTATGTTCCAAAAGTTTACCCTATGTTCCAAGTGCCCCACATGATCCTCTGCCCTTTTGGAATAAGTAGTAAGATCATCCTAGTACACCACCATTACAACATTAATCAGATCTAGAAATGCCATATCCATGGCCCTTTGAAAATTCACCCCTGCATTTGTGAGACTGAATGGCATTCTCACATAAACATATGTTTCTCGTGGTGTAGTGAATGCTATCTTGTATTGCTCAGACTCTTTGACTTTAACCTAGTTATATCAAAAAATCCCATCCGTCATTGATAATAGCTCACACCTTGTTACTTTGTGTAATATTGCCTCCATATTTGGGAGAGGATAATTATCTTTAAGGGAAGCAACATTTAGATTTATGAAATCCACACATAATCTGATATCCTCATTTTTCTTTCTTATTGGAACCATGTTTGAGACCCATGTTGAATATCTAATGGGTTTAATAATAGCTCCATCTTTGAGTTTCACCAGTTCCTCATGCATCTTAGGTACCAAAGTTGGGTTAATAGGCCTCTGCCTTTGTCTGAATGGCTTTGTGTCTAGTTTAAGTGGAATCTCATGCTGGAAAAGGTCTTCTCTGTATGCCTTGAGATCCTCATAAGACCAAGCAAACACATGTTTGTATTTTCTCAATAATGCAATCAACATTCCCCTAATGGTTGGACTTATCTTTTGGCTAACATACAAGGGAAAATTATAAGTCTCCAAAGAGGGTCTACCAGAACTAGGTGACTAAAACTATATACATGAAGTAGATTTTAACTGTATGTCACCTCTAAACAATCTATCCACAATGGAAATTGGGAGTGGAAAGACAATCCTAATTTGGTAAAAATTGTATAAGCAATATGCTCGGTTAACAAATGTGGATTCTGAAAAAATGATTTAATGAAACTTAAGTGAATTAAAATGGGTGAGACTAGTGCCCTATTGGGTATATGGAGTCCAATGAAGACTTAGAAAATGTAAACATAATGTAAATAACTCAAACTATTTGGCACACTGATATAAGTTTATAACTTGTATAAACATGCATGTAAATAGTTGACAAAAGCTACTTGAGATAGATTGCCAAGCCTAATTATATGGTTTTACTCACTGATCCAATTAACACTTCCAAATTACTGTGATTGACTAGAAGGATTTAATCCTTACTTGAGAGAACCAATAAATCATCTCATATGAATACAACAAATTCCTTTGAAATACTACATATATTCTTGATATACCAATTTAAATAATAAATAAGCACTAAAATGGAGACAACCAAATAATTGAATAATTCTAACAAATAGTTGATACCAAAATTAAGCAGCAAAATCAATCTTCATTGACTTCTTCAAAATTTATACATGCATCATGGTCTTCACAGCATAAAAATTCTGAAAATTATCTCTATTATACCTATTCTAACTTCCAACCCTTATTTTGTCTCGAACTCGTGCATTTATATCTTCAGAAAATTCTCCCACACCTTTTGGTTTTTGTCTATTCGCATTCTCATGAAAAGCCAAAAGTCACGCTGCTTGACATAATATAGCTAAAATATGACAAGAATAATAAAATAAGCAAAAGCGTTCACTTTACCACATTACCTCTCTTGGAACTCTCAAATTTTGCAAATTTGAGATGCCTTTTTCAAAAACATTGCTTATGCACTTTCAGAGGTGCACCTGAACAATCAGTCCTGACTGACCCGCTTTGGAGACTTATAATTTAAAGCCTGCTGACTTTCATACAAAGCCCATTTACAGAAATACTCAGCAGACATATGGTAGCAGGCATGCCAAATTTTAGCTTCCCATGATAAGTTTTGATAGAGTTTCGAAAAGTGAAGCTGGAGGGTTTTCACACTGTTCTGCTGTTTGCAGATTGTCAGCTTGCAAAACAACTTCCTGTTTGAGCTTGGTTTTCACAACCAGTTTACTGTCGTGTCAAAATGAATGTTGTTCCATATTCCCCATATCAAGATGATCTCGAGTGTCAGTTTTCAGAGCCTCACAATTTGATTTGCTATTTTTAGCAGATAGAAACCGAATGCTATTTGTTCTGTTTTGCAGCTACATTCCCGATAGCCTTTCTGAGAGGCCAACTTCAACCATCAATAACTTTTGATCGGTGATGTTTCAAGAAAATTCATTTTGCACACGTGCTCAGAGTATATTAATGATTTACCATGTCTGATGGCAGCTCACCAGGAGTTGATTCACTATTTTTACAAATTGGCAGTTGGATCAGTTGTAATTGGTGTAGAACAACTGTTGTTTCAAAGAAGTCTGACTAATCAACTTTGCCGATTAATATCCAGTTCCTCATGACCTATTTCTCTGAGTCGTCTTTTATAATGTACTTTTGGGTCGAATGACTATATGCTTGCAAGTTTTAATGTCTCCTGGAGGTCGTTTGACTAGTTTCCCAAATTGATTCCTTAGCCCACTGGGTCACTTTTGCCTATTTTCCAAAATTGACAGAAAGCATACTTTTATGGCAACCCAGTTCATTTTTCAACTTCAAAAACACTCAGAAGCAGTGTTGAGCATTTTGAGGGAAAAACTTGTTTGAAAACAATTTTTTTTTTAGTCGGGTCCACAAGGGACCCGACATGCTTCGCATGGTTATGGAATTAAAATGTTTTCTTTGATCATGAACTTGTATTTGTTACATTGTTGAGACCACATTAGATAAGTGTTTTCAAGATGGTACATAAGGAGAAAGGTAGATGTGGCATTGTCTTCATGATTTCAAATACATGGAAAAATAACTAGACATGGTTTAGGCTTTTGAATGGCAATCAGACATTAATACATGAAGACTTTCTGGACAACTTGAGGGTGTTGTTGCACTTGGTGTCACCATGGGACAGGGTCATTTCATTTTTCAATCTTGCTAGCATGTTTGAGCATCAACATATACTAAAGGATAATTTTATTCCATGAGGGTTTATGGTGTTCAAGTTCATGGTTTGAAAATTTTGATGGAGGTCTCGAATGGATGTATGGGAGTTTTGTAATAGGTGGGAAATGGGGATCATGTATGCGGAAAGTGCACAACATGAATATGATGAAAATTATTTAGAGGCTAATAATCTTGTGTGTCCCATGCCAAATAGGGAAATGCAAAATGTAAACAAGAGGCTGTGGAAATTTTCAAGCAACGTGAATGACATGTGTCAAACTAAAGCTTGTTGTTTTCCTCAGTATAGATTGAGATCCATCAAAGCAACACTAAATGAAGTAAGCGGGTGTGCAAAGTACTGGCATGGAGACTGGCAAGCAAATGTAATTCATAGTTGTTTCTTTTCTCTTCCAGCCGCACCAAAGAAAATTGATGGGAAGGATTTCTAACAAGAATGAAATCTGATGGAAGCAGGAGGGCATGACCAAGAGAGGTATGGACATCCATTAAGCATGGGTGGATGTGACCAGATGGTAGGTGTGGCTAGGAGTATGAATGGGAAAACCCACGCTAGCTACAAGGAGGCACATGTCAGGCATGAAGTAGCAGGCGGACGACCTGGAGAAAGTGGAGAGATAGTGGGAAGACCAAAGGAGGAGGCTAACATGGCCAACAAGAAAGGGAAATATGCGTAGGGGAGAGACCAGGCATAGCAATAGAAGGATGAGAAGATCCATAGCCATTGAAGATGAGATCCACACATCCACCAAGGAACATGCGAAGAATAGATGCACACATTGCAACAACCAGAGAGGAAATGGTGGGCGCAGCCAGAAGTTGTTGGAGGAAGCCCGCACTAGTAGGTTAGGAGGCTTCCATGGTTGTTGGACACACAATGAGGAGAAGACCATGGAGCACAGCCCACGCCAAACTGGAGGAACTGAGGAGGAAGCTCACGGGGCCTATAGCAAGTGCAAGTAGTAGGTGGGGCATGACCAATAGGAGATCCACACACAACAAGGAGATGGCCCGTGCCAGCCAGAGGAAGGGAGGCCCTTGTGTTGTGGTAGGTGGGCGCACCAGGTGAAGAGTAGGAGACTCTATGGAGAGAAGAAGGTCACGGCCAACAGTTGGCTATGAACGCACACATGAAGGAGGAGAAACAAAGCAGGGAGGAGGCCCACACCAGGTGTGAATGGCAGCCACATGTATAGAGAATGTCGAGCAAAGAGGAGATTAGGGCATTTTAAACCACTTGCTCGTAGACCTCACGAGACTTGTGATGACATTGCCAAAAGGAGTGCGAGGTGTGCAAGAATGCATGGTAAGGATTTTAAATTCAAATTTAAAAGGGTTGTAATGGTTTAGGATGTAAAATGAGGTGGGTCTGTACAAATTTTTATGTGGCAAAAAGTTTAGGGGTAAAATAATTTTCCCGAGAGAGTAAAATGTAAAATATTTCAAATATGAAATATTTGAATGAGGCATGGATAAATTGTTTACTTGCTAGGCATATTTTATTGTAAAATGAAAGATGGGGATAAATTTATAAAGTGAGTAAATATTCACTTTGCAAATATTTTATTTGCTGGGATAGTTGTGAGACTTTGTATAAAGTGAATTTTATTCATTTTATTGGAAAGTATGTGCTGGGAATTAAAATTGCAGCAAATGAAGAGAAAAAATAGAAAACAAATAATGGTGTGCATGGGAATGGAGTTTTCTTTTAGCTACAAGTAATGAGTGGGAATGGACACTTGGGAATTTTTCTGTTGAAGAACAAATTGAGCACATGTTGTTTTGAAAACAGATTGAAGTTTATTACAAGGAAATGGAGAAGATATTTTGCAGATCACTGTTCAACGGTGGAGGTTTTTATAGATGGCATTTTTAGATCAGTTTTAGGGCTGCCTTCATTCTTCTATTTCTTCTTTTCTCTTCTCATTGTAAAGGGTTCTAAGTTTTTGTATTGAGTTGGGTAGATAGAGGTTTGTTAAGTCTAAGTTATTTTTGAGTCTAGAAGTTGTAATTTCTAATTTTATGAGCAAATACAGCCAGTTTGTGCAAATAAATCATGAAATGTGTTTGCACATTCATGAATATCTTCAATTTTTCTCCATATTTGTATAGTTAAATCATATGAATTCAATAATACCAAGTATTTTGAGTTTATCATCTCAAATTTCATGAGATTGTGTTATTTTTTTATGGGTCTATTTCAAAGAAATGGTTAAATACTTTGAGCAGATAATAGTGTTTTCAAGTGTGTAGGGTGGATTTGATAAGGAGAATTTGATTGATAATAGAAGTGGGATTGTTGGTGTAAGACACTAATAGTTGATGCAAAGCATCAACAATTTTAAATCCACTTGTTGAATGCAATTTGTTGATAAATTTGTCTTATGTATTTGACTCCATGGCCCAGAATTGGCATTGATTTATCTTGTAGCTTAATGCATCTCAGAAACAAGTTTAAATAGAAAAATCATTTTAAATCCTTGTTCAGTTGAGGTTTAATGTTGTGTTATACCTCTCAATTGCTGAGAGAGTATTGATTTACTGAGAATTTAGCCAGATTTGAGGTTGTCAATGTTTTCTTTAGTATATTTGAATTGGAAATTATCTGCTACAGAAGGCAATGTCAGTATATCAGTGATTTAAGTTTTAAACATTGTGTAGGTTTACCCATCTTGGTCCTGCAGAGTCAAAAGTGTAGGAGATGTCAGTCTTTGAATGAATCTTGTTAGTTGGCCACTAGTCTTTGTTGTTCTTCAATATAGAGGTTGGCTACCTCTTAGAGAATTATAAAACCTAGTTGGGTTGTTATTTTAAACACCAATAGAATGGTGACTCTGCTGGGGAAGATTCTGAATCTCCAGTTGCAAATGGTTATAGAGTCATATTATTGTTTGTCATTCTCAAATTTGTTCAAGTTTGAAGGATTTGAACCCTAGAGAAGAATTTGTTGTTGTGAACCTGAACAGTTTTGTAATTTATGGTGCTCTGCTGGTGGAAAGGAAGTCAGAAAGAAATTTACATATGAAAGAACTTCATATTGCTTGAAGTTCAGTCCTCTGCGAAATGAGGTGGTGACTCTGTTTGATAGAACCTATTGAAGATTTGAAGAAAGTTCCAGATCTAGAAACATTTCCAATTAGGAAGATAATTTTTAGCAGCTGCAAAAGTTCCCAGGTATTCTTCACTTTTGGTTTTCAAGAAATTTTTGTATGAAAACCGTATTTGAATAGTTTTTAAAAAAAAAAAAACTTTGATTCCCTATTGAGTGATTAGCACTAAAATAGGGAAAGAACAATAATATTTAGTTTGCGTACTTCTGAGTTGTAATTTGCAGCCTATGTATCTTGTTGGAGAAGTATGCTTGTTCTTGGAAATTGCTCACTAAATAGATCATATGTGTAAATGAATTTGAACTATGCATTATAGTAATTTAAGATTGTTGTGAAAAGTAGAAATAGAGCAAATGAATGATCAACTATAGAGTTGATATGTAAAATCTGAAAAGGCATATAAAGATGCCTCAATACATGCACTCTACTATGGTTCAAGATGGAACTATGGTTTGTGATCAGTCCTAGTCAGATTGTCAAAGAGGTTTCAACACTGGAAGGTATAGAGCTATCAATTTCAGTAACCTTAGTGGTTATCCAAATGAAATTCTAGCTAAAGTCAGAAATAGGTTACCAAGATTCATTGGTGATAAGGTTGAATCAGCAATTAAACATTTGCAAGAGTTCAAAAATTTGATGGATGATTATGAGATTAATCACGAAGATGTGATCATGAGGTTATTTGTTCAGTCCTTGAGGGGAGATGCAAGAGAGTGGTTCTCTTATTTACCAGCCTCTTCCATTCATTCATGGGAAGAACTCAAGGCAGTGTTCATGGAATAGTTTGGAGAAAGGATTAACCTTGTTTTAATAAGGAAAAAGTTCATGAAATGGAGAAAGGGAAAGATGAGTTAGTCCCATCTTTTAATCTCAGATTTTCAATGATTATTAGAGAGATCCCAGAGAACATAAGACAAAATGATTTTGAATGTTTGGTCATCTACTTAGGAGAATTTGAGAAAAATATGAGTTATCTATTGAGGGACAAAGAGCCTGCAACCTTGCTCCAAGCATATCAGATGGCTATAGACATTGAGAACAATTTGAGGTTTTCAATGATGAAAGGACATAGGGTTGTAAGTGTTTATCATCCTAACACACCTCAGGAAAATATAACTCATGGATCAATTAATAAAAGTGTTTTTCAAGAGGGTAATGATGTTGCTGCTGCAATTTCTCCATCATCACAATCTACACAAAATATAGTGTTAGAAAATGAAGGTATCTGTTGTATGAATGAAGACATTAACTACAATCAGCTCACAATCATAACATGTACAGATCCTTGCAGAAGCAATGAAGAAGAAGATACATGGTTTGATGAGCAAGTGAATATGAATGAAATTTTTTCTCGCAATATCTTGTGTGATGAAGAAATGAAAGAGGTACAAGACATCTCTCCATGTCCTATTTTGGTTTGTGAAGATGATACAAATGTTGATGACATTCCTTTTCAAGTTAGTGAACAAGACAGTGAAGATGAAAGTTCAAGAACCTACTCGGAGGAATCTGAGCATGGTTTGTGCAGTGATAAGTCATCTTGTGATGGGGATGCTGATGAAGGTCAAATTGATTACTCTTCTATTGACTATGAATGCCCTTATAATGATGAAGAAGGTAATGAACCTGATTATGCTTTTTCTGCTCATGACTGTTTATGTGAAACAAAGATGGAAACAGTTCTAGATGCTTGGCATATCACACCATGTAATGGAACTATTAGTTGTTCTTGTGATGAGATCATATAGAGGGTCCATCTGCAGTCCTATGGTTCTGATGAATTTGGTAAATTGTTTGAAGAAAATAGTGATGATGAGATAATGAATTCATCATTCAATGTGTTAGAACCATGTAATCCTGATTACAATATTACCAAGGTTGAAAATCATGCTGATTTTTCTTATGGTGGCCATACTAGCTTAAATGAAGTAGACTTGAAAAGTTTTATATCAGATGCAGATGATGTTAGTATGCAAGATGTGGAGGACATGGTTTCACTCCTAGATTATGTGGATATGGTAGAAATACCAGATGTGTGTACTGCACAATTTGAGAATGAGAATGAAGTTGAAGATGTGTCTATCTGCTCTTCTAGTGATTGCAACGAGTTTGAGTGCAATGATGACTTGAAGGATTTGGACATTCATGCTGAGGAGGCTAAGACTCTTATGTCAGAAATAAATATAATGGAGAATCCATTGTTTGATGAGCCTCCATCTTCATCAGAGATGATGTACGATGAAACCTATTAGTGGAGGAATAACTCACTCTTTGCTGAGAGTTCCAATGATACATTTCAGACATGGTTGGAGTGTGGTCTCGAGCAAGGAAATGAACAATTTGATGAACTCCTTGAGGGAACCTCTTATGACTATTTTACATTTGAAATAGGTGTTTTAGGTAAGGGTGAACATCATGATTCCAGTTACTTGAAGGAGTTTAAAAATTTTCAATTTCTAGTTCAGCTGAAAGGTATGTTTATAGAACATGACAATGAGATGAATAACAAGAAATGTTATTTTCAATCTGAGCATATTACATATGATGAATGTAACACACATGTGTCATGTGATGATGGAAGCTTGCAATTTGTGACTGATTATGCAATGAAGAATGACATATATTGTAGTGGTAGTGTTTGTAATCAGGTAAATTTTAGTGGTCACCACATTCATCTGCTTAGAAGAGGGTCACCTATATTGTTTTGGTTTGACAAAGGCAAGCATAGAGGGAGGGAGATCAAATCTTTTAATAGATTCGTGTTTGACAAAGGTAAATGTTGATCCCCATTTTTCATTTGGTGGCCTCGGGTCATCAGATGAAATTAAAAAATAAAGTTGCACAGGTGAGCAGTTTGAGGGCACCTGTTGGACTCAGCTTTTGGTCTACTCTCCAGAGATCTGGAATCCTACTATGCCCACTAGAAGTATACATCCCCAGTTGGGCTCGTCCATTTATATCTTCAGAAAATTCTCCCACACCTTTTGGTTTTTGTCTATTAGCATTCTCATGAAAAGCCAAAAGTCACATCGCTTGAGATAATATAGCTAAAATATGACAAAGAATAACAAAAGAATCAACAACAGTCACTTTACCACATTACTTCTATTGGCACTCTCAAATTTTGCAAATTTGAGATGCCTTTTTCAAAAAAATTGCTTTTGCACTTTCAGAACTGCACCTGAACAATTAGTCCTGACTGACCCGCTTTGGAGGCTCATAATTTGAAGCATGTTGATTGTCATGCAAAACCCATTTGCAGAAATACTCACTAGACATATGGGAGAAAGCATGTCAAATTTTAGCTTCCCATGATAAGTTTTGACAGAGTTTCGAAAAGTGAAGTTGGAGGGTTTTTGCACTGTTCTGTTGTTTGCAGATTGTCAGCTTGCAAAACAACTTCCTGTTTGAGCTTGGTTTTCACAACCAATTCACTGTCGTGTCAAGAAGAATTTTGTTCCATATTCTCCATATCAAGATGATCTCGGGTGTCAGTTTTCAGAGCCTCATGATCTGATTTGATATTTTTAGCAGATCGAAACCGAATGTTTGTTATGTTTTGGAACTGCATTCCTGACAACCTTTCTGAGAGGCCAACTTCGACCATCAATAACTTTTGATCAGTGATGTTTCAAGAAAATTCCTTTTGCACACATGCTCAGGGTATCTTACTGATTTACCATGTTTGATGGCA
Source organism: Sequoiadendron giganteum (assembly GCA_007115665.2). Lineage (NCBI taxonomy): Eukaryota > Viridiplantae > Streptophyta > Pinopsida > Cupressales > Cupressaceae > Sequoiadendron > Sequoiadendron giganteum. Next base: position 149,723,243 of record CM021105.1, read on the forward strand.
GCTCACTAGGAGTTGATTGACTATTTTTACAATTTGCCAGTTGGATCAGTTGTAATTGGTGCAGAACAACTGTTGTTTCAGAAAAGTCTGACTGATCAAATTTGTCGATTAATATCCGATTCCTCGTGATTTGTTTCTCTGAGCCATCTTTTACAATGTAATTTTGGGTCAAATGACTATATGCTTGCAAGTTTTAATGTCTCATGGAGGTCGTTTGACCAGTTTCCCAGATTGATTCCTTAGCTCACTGGGTCAATTTTGCTTATTTTAAAAAATTGACAGAAAGGATACTTTTATGGCAACCCAGTTCATTTTTCAACTTCAAAAACACTCAGAAGCAGTGTTGATCAATTTGAGGGAAAAACTTCTTTGAAAAAAACTTTTTTTTTTAGTCGGGTCCACAAGGGACCCGACATGCTTCACATGGTTATGGAATTAAAATGTTTTCTTTGATCATGAACTTGTATTTGTTACATTGTTGCAACCACATTAGATAAGTGTTTTCAAGATGGTACATAAGGAGAAAGGTAAACGTGGCATTGTCTGCATGATTTCAAATACATGGAAAAATAACTAGGCACGATTCAGGCTTTTGAATGGCAATCAGACATTAATACAGGAAGACTTTCTAGACAACTAGAGGGCGTTGTTGCACTTGGTGTCACCATGGGACAAGGTCATTGCATTTTTCAATCTTGCTGGCATGTCTGAGCATCCACATATTCTAAAGGAGAATTTTATTCTATGAGGGTTTATGGTGTTCAAGTTCATGGTTTGACAATTTTGATGGAGGTCTCAAATGGATGTATGAGAGCTTTGTAATAGGTGGGAAATGGGGATCAAATATTTCATGGGGCGCCATGTATGCAGAAAGTGCACAAAATGCATATGACGAAAATTCTTTAGAGGCTAAGAAGATTGTGTGGCCCGAGCCAAATAGGGAAATGCAAAATGTAAACAAGAGGCTGTGGAAATTTTCAAGCAACGTGATTGACATGTGTCAAACTAAAGCTTTTTGTTTTCCTCAGTACAGATTGAGATCCATCAAAGCAACACCGAATGAAGTAAGCAGGTGTGTAGTGTACTGGCATGGAGACTAGCAATCAAATGTAATTCACAGTTGTTTCTTTTCTCTTCCACCGACACCAAAGAAAATTGATGGGAAGGATTTCTAACAAGAATGAAATTTGATGGAAGCAGGAGGGTGCGACCAAGAGAGGTATGGACATCCATTAAGCATGGGTGGATGTGACCAGATGGTAGGTGTGGCTAGGAGTATGAATGGGGAAACCCACGCCAGCTACACGGAGGCACATGCCAGGCATGAAGCAGCAGGTGTGTGACCTGTAGAAAGTGGAGAGATAGTGGGAAGACCAAAGGAGGAGGCTAACATGGCCAATAAGAAAGGGAAATCTGCGTAGGGGAGAGACCAAGCACAACAACAGAAGGATGAGCAGATCCATAGCCATTGAAGATGAGATCCACACATCCACCAAGGAAGATGCGAAGAAGAGGCGCGCACATTGCAACAGCCAAAGAGGAAATGGTGGGTGCGGCCATAAGTTGTTGGAGGAAGCCCGCTCTAGTAGGTTAGGAGGTTGCCATGGTTGTTGGACACGCAAAGAGGAGAAGACCATGGAGAACAGCCCATGCCAAACTGGAGGAACAGAGTAGGATGCTCACGCAGCCTGTAGCAAGTGCAAGTAGCAAGTTTGGTGCGGCCAATAGGAGATCCACGCACAGCAAGGAGATGGCGCTTTCCAACCAAAGAAAGGGAAGCCCATGTGTTGTTGTAGGTGGGCACACTACGTGAAGAGCAGGAGACTCTATGGAGAGAAGAAGCCCACGACCAGCAGTTGGCTATGAAAGCACGCATGAAGGAGGAGAAATAAAGCAGGGAAGAGGCCCGCACCAGGTGTGAATGGCGGCCACATCTACAGAGAATGTCAAGCAAAGAGGAGATTAGGGCATTTTCAACCACTTGCTCACGGACCTCGCGAGACTTGTGATGACAATGCCAAAAGGAGTGCAAGGTGTGCGAGAATGCATGAGAAGGCTTTTAAATTAAAATTTAAAAGGGTTGCAATGGTTTAGGATGTAAAATGAGGTGGGTTCGTACAAATTTTTACGTGGCAAAGCATTTAGGGGTAGAATAATTTGCCCGAGAGAGTAAAATGTAAAATATTTCAAATATGAAATATTTGAATGTGGCATGGATAAATTGTTTACTAGCCAGACATTTTTTATTGTAAAATGCAAGATGGGGATAAATTTATAAAGTGAGTAAATATTCACTTTGAAAATATTTTATTTGTTGGGAGAGTTGTGAGACTTTGTATAAAGTGAATTTTATTCATTTTATTGGAAAGTATGTGTTGGGAATTAAAATTGCAGCAAATGAAGAGCAAAAACATAAAACAAATAATGATGTGCACGGGAATGGAGTTTTCTTTCAGCTGCAAGTAATGAGTGGGAATGGACACTTGGGCATTTTTCTATTGAAGAACAAATTGAGCACATGTTGTTTTGAAAACATATTGAAGTTTGTTACAAGGAAATGGAGAAGATATTTTGCAGATCATTGTTCAACAGTGGAGGTTTTTCTAGATGGCATTTTCGGATCAGTTTTAGGGCTTCCTTCACTCTTCTATTTCTTCTTTTCTCTTCTCATTGTAAAGGGTTCTAAGTTTTTGTATTGGGTTGGGTAGATAGAGGTTTGTTAAGTCTGAGTTATTTTTGAGTCTAGAAGTTCTAATTTCTAATTTTATGAGCAAATACAGCCAGTTTGTGCAAATAAATCATGAAATGTGTTTGCACATTCATGAATATCTTCAATTTTTCTCCATATTTGTACAGTTAAATCATATGAATTCAATAATACCAAGTATTTTGAGTTTATCATCTCAAATTTCATGAGATTGTGTTATTTTTTTATGGGTCTATTTCAAATAAATGGTTAAATACTTTGAGTAGATAATAGTGATTTCAAGTGTGTAGGTTGGATTTGATAAGGAGAATTTGATTGATAATAGAAGTGGGATTGTTGGTGTAAGACACTAACAGTTGATGTAAAGCATCAACAATTTTAAATCCACTGGTTGAATGCCATTTACTGATAAATTTGTCTTATGTATTTGACTCCATGGCCCAAAATTGGCACTGATTTATCTTGCAGCTTAATGCATCTCAGAAACAAGTTTAAATAGAAAAATCATTTTAAATCCTTGTTCGGTTGAGGTTTAATGTTGTATTATACCTCTCAATTGCTGAGTGAGTATTGATTTACTGAGAATTTAGCCAGATTTGAGGTTCTCAATGTTTTCTTTAGTATATTGAATTGGAAATTTTCTGCTACAAAAGGCAATGTCAGTATATCAGTGATTTAAGTTTTAAACATTGTGTAGGTTTACCCACCTTGGTCCTGCAGAGTCAGAAGTGTAGGAGATGCCAGTCTTTGACTGAATCTTGTTAGTTGGCCACTCGTCTTTGTTCTTCTTCAATATAGATGTTGGCTACCTCTTAGAGAATTAGAAAACCTAGCTGGGTTGTTATTTTAAACACCAAAAACCTCATGCCTATATTTCCTCTGTTGAGGTGCCACAGTGACAGTTTATACTATACCTCCATATACCACCCTACCATGGTCTTTCTTTCGGCTCCGCATGGTAGCATGGTGACTTTCCCTTCACTATCATCTCCACTGCTCTACCATGGTATTTGTTTTGACCTACCACAGTATAGTGGTCTCTTCCTTGCATTGCTTTCTACCACCCAACCGTTCATCACATTTTGTCTTCCTGCAGTATGGGAGTGACCTATCTTTGCTTTTCTCTCCTTACTACTCTACCACGATGATTATTCTAACCTACCATGATATGGCGGTATCTCCATATTACTGGTCCTCTACACACCACACTACCATGGGATACTTGTTGACCCTCTGTGATATAGCGGTATGCACCTTTTTCATCGGTCCGCTCCTTCTACTGCTCTACTGCGGTGCTTATTTTGTCCCTCCACGGTATGACGGTATCTGCCAGGACTATTCTCCCTACCACTCTACCACAGGCCAATTTCAAACTCCTTGCATTATGGTGGTATTCCTTTATAAAATCCCCTTCACTTCACCACTGAACCGTGGGCCAAGGTTTTTCTCTGCACGGTATAGCAGTAAAAGTATGATGTGATTGTTCATAACCGTGATACCGCAAGCCACTTTACAAAGGGCTACATTAAAGAGGTAAAAGGAAAATATAAGTGGATGTTAAGGTAGTGGTATGGTGGTTAAGAGCCTTTTTAGCATTATGGATGGGGATAAAATGACTTTCATGAAAAAGATAACGAAATACTTGGGTTCAAATGGAAAAAACCCTTAGAATTTTTTATGAAAATTCCGGTTCTAATAGGTACATGGAAACATTAGTCTATTAGACTTTGGGATGGTTTGTACTTGGTGTTTAATGAAAAATATTCCCACCTTATATCCTCTTTGTGTATATGATCCATCAAAGTAAAGTATCTATTGCTGTGTTATTACTACAAGAATGTCTGCATCAGGAAACTCCATTGTCATAGGATGATCATCAATTAAAGGAGCTTCGACTAATTTTTCAGTGATCACTTGACCTTTGATAGCTCTTCTTTCCACATACTGAATATCAAACTCACTTAAAATCAAGACCCATTTGTCTAATCTACCTGTTAAAGCTACCTTACTGAGTAGATATTTTAATGGGTCAATTTTTTCTATGAGCCTAATTGAGTGATTCAACATTTAATGCCACAACTTCTAGGTAGAAAATACTACCACTAAACAAGATTTCTCAATGAAGGTATAATTTATTTCATAGCCATTCAAAAATCTATTAATGTAGTAAATGGCTTGTTCCCTTCCTTCATAATCTTCTTATGTCAATAGTGCTCCTAAAGAAATATTCGTTGTTGCAATGTATAGTATTAAAGGTCTTCCTTCTATAGGTGGCATGAGAATAGGTGATGACATCAGATATTACTTTATCTAGTTGAAAATTGTTTCACACCCTTGATCCCATTTGAACACAACATTCTTATGCAATAGATGATTAAATGGGTGACTTTTGTCTGCCAACTGGGAGATAAATCTCTTGATTGATTGTAGCCTTCCTTCTAGTGACCTTAGGTTATTGATGTTTCTGGGTGGTGATATTTCCATTATTTCCTTTAACTTTGTTGGATCTACTTTAATACATTTTTTTGAGACTATGTATCCTAAGAGTTTTTCTGATGTAACCCCAAAGACACATTTCTTAGGGTTTAGTCTGACATTGAAATTTTCTAGTCTTGTGAAATTTTTTCCCAGGATATCTAGATGTCCTTCTCTGGAATTTGACTTAGCTAGAATATCATCCATGTAATCCTCCATAAAGGTATGCATCATATCATGGAAGATAATGGTCATTTCTCTTTGATAAGTTGCCCCTGCATTTTTCAACCAGAAGGGCATGACATTCCAACAAAAGGTTCCCCATGGACATATGAATGCAATTTTCTCCTGATCTTTTGGTGTTATCTTGATTTGGTTGTAGCCGGAGAAACAATCCATTATTGATAATATGGAATGCCCTTCTATTAAGTCCATGATGATGTCAATATTAGGCAAGGGGAAATCATCCTTGGGGCATGATTTATTTAGATCCCTGAAATATGTACATATCTTGATACTATTATCTGACTTTGATATAGGTACAATATTTGATATCCATTCAACATAATCAATAGACCTAATGAGTCTGGCATCCAATAACTTCTTCAGCTCAACTTTTACCATCCATGCGATATGTGAATGAATCTTCCTTAATTTTTGTTTTATAGGTTTGATTCTAGTAAGCAAAGACAAATGATGCATTAAAAGATTTTGGTCTAAACCTGGCATATCAAAGTATGAAAAAGCAAAGTTAATGCTTATTTCTTGAAATAATTTGATAAATTCAAGTCTTTCTTGCTATGTCATAGATTCTGCCAGAGGTAAAAAAAATCTCTTTCTTTTGTGCCAATGTTTACAAACTGTGTAGGTTTCACCAAAACTTATGATCTTTCATGATAATGTTCTGTAAGGGTGTCAAATCTCCCATATTTTAGTGCCTCGGAGAGTTTTTCAATGTCTAATGCATTCTTTATTTTTATTTTTTCAAGATCTAATGCTGCCATAGAATGGTTTTCACCATTATATCCATTTTTCATGTGTTCTATTTTGCAACTAGAAGATTTGACACCCTCCTATGGAACCACATTGTTATGAGATTTATGGATAGAAATTGTATCAGGTTCATCACAACAAAGGAAATTTATGATAGCATCATCATTTACAAAGATGGGTACATTTATAAGTTCAATGGGTTCCCAAATGATAAGTTCGGGATGGACTAAGGGTAGGAAGTCATCAGATTGAATTGGGTTAATGGTGGTAAGGGTTTAGATAGTTATGTCATCGGAGTTGTCATTAGGGATGTCGAGGTCAATGATGTTACATTCCTCGAGATTATCTAGCTCACTCAATGTTTGTCCATCCTCACTTGAGTCATCAATATGTTGCGATTCTAATACAAGTGGTCTAGAACTCGCGCTCTGTCCCTCCTCATTTGTAGGTGCATATTGTTTTATGACATCAATTTGGAAATATGTGTAACATTCATCAGAATATAGATCCCATTCATATTCATTTGAATTTGTTTCAGAGCTATCTCTTACTTGAAGGATTATTTCAACTCCTTCTTAGTCATTTCTTATTTTTCTTCTTCTAAGTAACCTAGTCATGTCTTATCCTTTGAATAAAGAGTAAGAGGTTGAATGGGTTCTACGATGCCTTATTTCCTTTTTCCAATAGGTCCGTATCCTTCGTAACCCATTTTTTTTCTAAAATAGCCTTTCCTTTGCCATACTTATCTATCTTGATGTTGATGTTTGTTGATGTCGATGTTTCTTCATCTTTGTACAACCCATCAAGAATAGATTTGTCTTATGATTCATCCTCTATAGTATTGAATTTCACAAATATTTCCTCTAGAACCATGGCAGGTTGTGATGGTTGTCGTTTTATCACTGATGGTTGTCCATATGACTTTGGAGATGGCATCAACTGTGAAAGATTAAAAGACTACTCAATAGAATATTGTCCCATGCCTTTGTCTATTAGCTAGACCTTTTCTTGGATTTTTTGTGATAGAGAATTTAGAGGATCCTTATTATCTACTAATGTAGATTCAACAACACTTGTATCTTTTGATTTATTCTTTTTCTCAACCCACTTGGATTTCATGTTTGGATGTTTTTCACCATCCAATGAATTTGAAGTGCATGCTTCCCTATTGTGAGGCACACAGGTGTCTTGAGATGTTTTGAGCATGTTACAATTTTGAGGATTGTTGTAATTAGCTGATATAGTTACCTCTTGACCATTAACTAGAAATTTCAAACACTGGTGATAGGTCAAAGGTACCATCTACATTTCGTGAATCCACACACATCCTAAGATTATATTGTAGGTTAAATCTTTTTCTAGTACCTGGAATGCTATATTTTTCACCATTGGTCCCACTTGAATGGGAAACACAATCAGTCCTTTAGAAGATCTCTCTTCTTCATTATAAGCCTTTATTGCCATTTTTCTTTGGGCATTAATAGAATTATCTGAATACCCCAGTGCACGGATTAACTTTAAAGTACAAATATTTAAACCAGCTCCCCCATCTATTAGGACTCTTTTAACATGGTGTTTGTGGATCAAAAATTCAATAAGGAGGGAGGTGTTATGTGGATGATTAAGTGACACATCATCGTGTTCAGAAAATGATAGATAGTGTGATGTGGTCAAATGTCCCACTATAGCATGGAATTGACAAACATCTAGGTTGTTGGGTACTATGGTGGCAATAAATGCTTGTTCTAAAACCTCCTTATGGGATTGTGATAGTTTAAGGAGTTCAAGTATTGATATTTGCATTGGTATTTTCTGAAGTTGGTTGACAATGTTGTATTAAGTTGGAGGTGGAGTGGTGTTTTTAGGTGCAACTCCCTTCAAAATTACCTTACATTAACCGGTTGATAGTCTTGTCGTTCTCTAATTTTTTAAAACATTTATCTGATTGTCAGATATTTTTATGCTTAGGATTAGATCTAGTGGTATAATGTCATTGGTTTTGTTGTTATCAATGCAATTACCAGTGACAATATCACTTTCTCCTTCGGAAAAACAAAATATCATGCTATCATAAATGTGGTTGACATTTTTACCTTTACTATTTGTAGAAGATGACTCTCCCTTGTCGTAATTTGGTAAAGGGTATTTAAAGGTTGTATCATCGTTGTTGTTTTCATGTCCCTCTATGTATACCTTTTTGTTATCAATCAGATCTTGGAATATATGTTTTAATTCCATGTATTCATTTATCTTATGTCCCTTATTGTTATGGAAGTTACAATAATCTGTGTCATTCCACCATGGTGGTTTGAATTTTGGATCCCAAAATCATGCTTCTCGTGTAGTGATAAGAACACTTGCAACAATTTCCCTCATTGTTGATTCTAGTGTTTGGCCTAATGGTATGAATCTATGTTGGTTTGATGATTTTTTATATGTTTGTGGTTTTGATTCTCAATTTTTTAGATTATTGTTTTGATTGATATTTGACTTGATGTTTTGGTCACTGTTCTGGTTTGTCTTTCTAGTAGAAGTTATCAAGTTAAAAACTGGCTTTGCATTTTGTAAGTCATTTGCAGTTTCGTTGATCCCATTATTTCTATTCTTTTTCTAGAATTTAGTTTTGTCATTGTTGGTATATTGATTTGACAAGTTGGTGTTGTTTGATTTTTCATTGTAGTGTTTGATCACCCCTCGTTTGACTAAGGCTTCTTCGATTTTAAGGCCATTTTCAATCAATTTTTTGAATGTTAGAGGATATTGTAATTCAAGCATATAACTCATTTCATCAGTCAAGTTGTTAATGATTAAATCCATTTTCTCTTCCTCAAGTATGGAGCAAGGATACCTAGCAAATAGTCTTTGCCATCGATGTAAAAAGGACAAGAATGTCTCACCTTTTTTTTGCTTCATGTTGAGGTCCTTTATTGTGACGTCATGTTGGATGTTAAAGGAATATTGTGCTATGAACCTATTGTCAATCTCTTCAAAAGTTTGTATTTTTGGTTGTAGTTTCAAAAACCATTCCATACACTGATCTCCTAAGCTTCTTGGGAATAACCTCATTAGGTAAGTTTCTTCCTGTGCAAACTCTAAGCTCATGGTTCTGAATTCCCTTACATGGTCGATTGGGTATTGCTTACCATTATATTTATCATATTTTGGGAATTCACAGTGTCTAGGGAATGGCATCATATCCACAGTTGGGTAAAAAGGATAAGGACAAATGTCCTATAATGCATACCTTTTCGTGTTTCCCTTTTGCATATCTTGCATTTTTTGTTGCAAGTTTTGCATTTGTTGTGTTAGGGCCACAACTTGATATGTGTTTGGTGTATGTTGTGTGTGTTGTGGTGTTTCAGTTTCATTTTCTCTAGGTGTTTCCTTTTATTGATTGACATAGAAATCTTTTGGAAGTTTGGCACCTGATTCAGCTAGCATTAAGAGATATTTTTCCATTTCTTGCTCTAATATCTTTTCCATAAATTTATGGAATTTTGGATCCTGTTGGGATGTTTGTATGTCTTCTGTTGTTATTTCGTTGTTGTCATTTTGATGTAAGATATTCCAAGGATTTTCTTCTACCATGATGTTTGATGTTTCAAGTTATTTTTCTAAGAGTCTTTGTCTTTGTAACATTGTAAAGATTGGCATACAAGTGTTTATTTTTCCCACTAAAATTTTGATCTTCTATGCTTTGATGAGTGTCCAATAAATTTTAATAAAGTCAAATAGGATGATATATCCTATTGATAAGACTAGGTTTAAAATTTGATTAATATACCTCATTTCGTGATAGTAGGATGATAATATCCTAATGGAGAAACTTAGCCTAATAACCAAGATTTTGGTTTGATTTGTTTGAAACTTTATAGTTCGCAAGATCTAGGTTTTAGTTGAAAATAATGTTAACTTGTAGGAACCTATCTGTTTATGGTTTCTAGACACTATTTGTATTGAAAAAAAAAATCTAGATGAAATTTTTTTGAGATTTAGATGTTAACCAATCTGATGGATGTGTTTGGAAGCTCTCTATTTTTCTTCTTTTTGGAAGTGCTAAAATAGAGTGTAGAAGCGCTAAAATAGACTGTGAAAGTGCTATTTTATAAGTGCTAAAATAGAATGTGGAAGCGCTATGATAGTTTTTTGAAGCGCTAAAACAGAGTTCAGAAGCGTTGAAACAGAGGGTGTAAGCACTACTTTGGATTTAGAAGCACTAAAACAAACCTCAAAAGCGCTAAAAAAGACCTTAGAAGTGCTAAGATATAATGTGGAAGTGCTACTTTGGGTTTCAAAGGTTTTTTCTTATTTTTCTACTTGTGAAGAGATTGATTTTTGAGAATTTTGATTTTGGCAAGATATCTCCACTAGTATTTTTCTGATGTTGCATGAGAAGCCTAAAGATTCTAAGTTTCTCTATTGCAAAAATTGATCTAGCTTGGTGGATTATTCTGTCATTGGTTGTGGGATGGAGGATTGCCGAATAGGTTGACTACGATTATGATATTGTGACAAAGCTCTTGTTTGGAAACAGGCTTGTGAATAAAGAGGCTCAAAGGCATAATCACCAGTATAACCCCTAGCAAAATCATGAAACCTGTGGATGAAATTTCTATGATGAAAGAAGATTTTTCTACTCTGATACAAGAAACGTCTTCTTTTTAAAGGACTTTTGTAAGTGAGTGGTTTCTTCAGTTTCTATGTTTTGAGGGATTTCTTGACAAACCTTTTGGATTTCCAATGTCTATTCATAAATTTCCTAGTTTGATTTGGTTTTGTGGTTTTTAGGATGATCTTTTATCTGAGTTACAATGATTTGAGAACATAGCAAGCAAATTGTAGAACAATTTTTTTTCTTTAAATCTAGAATCTAAACAGATAGTGTATGCTCAAGAACCATGAATGGTCCTTATTGATTTCCACTGTTTTGTTTTAACAAAGATACACTTCAAAAAGACTCACTCTTAAAATAAAAAGGTCATCGTTATACTTAACAACTGACATCTTAAAATTGTGTTGACTCACACAACTGTGTCACCCCCTAGAGGGCACCCATTTTTTTGTCTTTTCCAGGTGCATACTCAAAGTTAGATTTCTTGTCCCTTGAGAAAATAGTCCTTGGAAATTATATGGTGAGTTTCTTGGGGGAAAATTCTTTCCCGCCTTGCACTGTGAGTATTACAATGTCTAGTTACTGACTCAACTAGATACTACACTATGGTTTTTAGATAGGGTTTTTGTGCAGTGCTGAAAATGATCAACTCCCTCAAGAGACCTCCCAATCTTTAGAAAAAATATTTTAGGGATGGTTATCTTGTATACTACCATCAAGTTGGAATTTCATCAACAACTCACATTTGTTTAGAGTGGGTTGGAATCCTTGGCTTTAGGCATTCCCACTTAGGTCATTCTCGTAGGTTGAGTAATTTTTCCCACTACGACAAGTCTTCTAAAGGTTTTAACAAAAGCGTAAAATTGAATGAAAATGAAAGGGTGATTCTGGCACTTTGATCACCCAGTTAAGGGGAAAGCATAAGCCTATTCACCACACAAGCACAACAAATAATGATTTATTTTAAGCCCAAAAGATAATGTACTAATCTAAGTGAAGATGTTGCTTCACAAAATTAGGCTACTTTATTTAACTAATGCAACAAAATATGATTACTATCCTAGGATTGGTATATTTAAAATAAGTGTCTACCCTAGGATTGATTCTTTTTAGTCCAAAAAGCATAACATTTTGGCCATGGTCACGTCAGATCCAGATAAAAAAAATACAGAAGCACTAAAACAAAGTTCCGAAGTATGGAAACATAAATCAGAAGTGGTATAGTTTAGATTAGAAGTGCTACAAAATTTGTCAAAAGCGCTGCTATAGAAATTTTGAGAATAGAGACCAACTATGTCGTGAACTTCTGGCTGATGTGCTAAAACAAGCCGTTGAAGCGCTAAAAAATTCTCGAGAAGCACTATAGTTTATGTTGAAGAGCTGAAAAAAAGTTCAGAAGCACTGAAGGTTTCCTCAGAAGCACTATAGTTTTCATCGGAAGTGCCAAAAAAACTCTCACTCGTGCTAAAATAAACATGCTAGAATCCTGTACGACACTTTTCAAAGATTTTTTTAAAAATATGGGGTTCTTCCCCATGTTGGGCACCAAATTGTAAGTGTTAATAAGCAACAATATAAATAAACTTCTTAATTAAACATTATATCAAGATTTTATAGTAATTAACTAATAAAAAGAGCAGAAACTTGAAAGCATCTCATTGTCTCCTATCTTTAAAGATTTATTAAGTTACATGAAGCTCTCAGATTTGATATGCTCTGTGACTATTAAAAATCCAATCTAAAGAATAAAATGATGCTGGATACAATGATCTAATCCTACATGATAATATCTAAATGATAAAGTGAAGCTAATTTAATCTATTGCTGACATGAAAACTATTGCTATTGTTTTGATGCTTGATGCTTGATTCTTTCCTACAAAGTAAGTTTGCATAAATTTGGGATCCATTCTTTGTTGTACGGGGATGTATTTATAGATTTCCCAGTAGTACATTTGCACAGGGGCAGCAAACAGAGGCCTGGATTCGATCTGGAGGACTGAAGGGTGAGACATTGAAAGGCTGGAGCTGATTATGGGAATGGTTCCTCCCCATGAAAATACCAAGCAAGAGGATAGGGACGATCAAAGGGAGAGGATTGGGAGGATTGAGAGGATTTCCTGCAAGCTTTCCTGTGAATGCCATTTGGCTTAAATTAGACATAGGATATTTAATTTTATTGGTGAGATATGATGAGTTGTATAATTTGAATATTTTGGATTTTATTCAAATTTAGGGAGAAATAAGATATTTAAATATAATAAAATAAACTATAGAATTCTATTTATTAAATATGAAAGAAAATTAATAATTAAATAAAACAAAGTATGTGAGCCTGCTTATTTAATTTACATAGAATGATGAAATAATTAAATAACACAAACTATTGAAGTTGTATATTTAATTAAGGAATAGATGAATTATGATGTGAATTATTTAAATAAATATTTCTATTTATTTAATAGTAGATGAATTTAATTATGACAATTAAATAAAACAAAGTAAAATTTATTTATTTAATTAAGACGAAAATAGTAGAATAAAGATTGAAGAATTTAAGAGGAACTATACAAATAAATATTTCTATTTATTTAATAGTAGATGAAATAAAGGGTTAATTAATCAAATAAATCATATTTAATTAATTATATTCTCCAAACCATTTTTAGGTGTATACAAATACAACATGGAAAACAACTACTGGATTTTCACCATATGAGTTGGTCTATGGAAAACTTGTTATCTTTCCCATTGAGTTTGAATTAGAAACACTTAGAACAACTGTAAATGTGGGGATATATATTACTAAAGAATATAAGAATAAGATAATATAGCTAAATAAGTTGGATGAAATGAGAACTGAAGCTTTGCACTGAACTAAAATAATTCAAGACCAAAGGAAGCAATGGCATGATAAAAATATCTGTAGTAAGCAATTTACTACAGGTGATTGGGCTTTGTTGTTTGACTCAAGGTTTCAAAAATTTAAAGGGAAACTACACAACAAATGTCTTGGGCCATATGAGATTGCATAAGTATTTGATAATGGATCTGTTCAGTTAATACCTAATGATGGAGAGAGAAAAACAATGCTGGTAAATGGGCATAGGCTTAAGCTTTATCATAAACCAACATCGAAGGAGGAATTTTTCATAGAGCTTCAAGCAAGAATTGAGAATTTTACTAAGGAATATTTTTCTTTTTGAGGTGAAATTATTAATCCTTAGATACATTATAGATGACCACAAATAAATAGGGTAAATTGAAAACCATAAATGATGGTTTACTTTGCAAAAATGGAAAAAAAAAGAAAAAAGAAGAGAAAAATCCTTATAGGAATAAGTATGAATAATTCTAATAGAGCCTGATTAGGCATGATAGTTCATAAATAGCTCTTGATCATGCTTGATTAGAAAGGAATTGAAATAATTTAGAAGTCCATATAATGCTTCTCATCATGTTTGATCAGATTAAAAATTAAAGTGACTCAAACTTATAATAGCTCCTGATCATGCATGATCAGAAGGAAGTTCCAATGGTTGATGTTTTCATAAATAACTCTTGATCGCTCTTGATCTCTTCTAATTGGTTGTTCTTAGTAAATCAGGGAAGAAATTTTTTCGAATGATGACTGCGATAATTCATGAAAATTAGGAGCATGAAGAAATGATCATATGATGTCAGAATCTTTCAACTTCATTCATTACTAATTCATTTGTGTAAATGTGTAGGTACAAGGCTAGTTAAAAATTTCAAAATTAATGACATAAACACATGGAAATAAGTGGGCTCCCACAAGGGTTGAGCTCAGCGTGTCTTGCATTAATTAATACGAATTTTATTAAGATCAAGTTTTGTTGTGGATCAAATGGATTAAGTGGGCACATACTATCATTATTCAGCATCATTTGAATTTTTCATCATTGACAGGTAAGCATTTATATTGCCAAACATTTTTTGAAGTGCGTAGTACGTTAATTATAGTTTATAAAGTTTGCTTAAGGGATTAAATTATGATTGTTTTATAAGTCAAATATAATTTGTTTTGAACGTAAAAATGGACACATCATTACTCAATTAGGTAATAAATGTGATAAGATGGATTTTAAGGCAAGGTGATATGCAATAAGGTTGAGATGTACATGAATTTCTAGTATCAGTACATTAACGATACATAATAGGAATGCAAGAACATGAAGTTAATATTGCATTCATTATTATATCTTGTCATTCATTTGAAAGGGAATTTAACCCCACCATTTCAAAAACAAAAGAGAATTGCTATTTCTGGAAATTGAGAGTAGACATTATTGGTGAATCTATGAATTTTCTAGAGGTTTCATAGTCTTTTAAAAAATGGGGTACAAGAGAATGGTAGAACCAAAGGGAATCACCTTGGATGCTGAATCAAAGAAATTTTTGCAGCAGGTAGGATGGTTGGATTCCATCCTTAAGTATGAGGGATACAAATGGGATATAGTGCTGGAGTTTATCATAAATTTTCATATAAATTCCATGGTGGTTAGAGGAGAACCCATTGAAGCATTTTTCGCTATAATTTGTTCTTTGTTTGGGATTCCAGTAGAAGTTGATATTATTCAACCTCAACTTTCTAACTTGTAGGAGTTGCTAGAAATCTTCCAAGTTCCACCTAAACCTTTGCCAGTCTTTCATATACATAAAGGAAAGAAGAAGGGCATTGAGCGGGGAAGTTTACAAGAACCCTGAGCATCAATTGTACTGTACATTATGATATTTTTCACCTGTGAAAGAAAATTCATCACTGTTTTAGGGTTGCCACTCAAGTTTTTGAATCATGTTTGACATGGTGCGACTAAACTAGAAGTAAGGGTCAATCTACCTGCTTTAATTTTATCTCAACTTATTGAAATGGCTATAAAATGCAAAGAAAAAGAAAATAGAGTGACTCATTATGGGCTAATGAATTTAATAGTTAAATATAATTTCATGCAAAAACCTAACTAGGAAGAAGAATAAAGACAATTATTGTTAACTACTAAGAAGAATGAGGAAAAACCTAAAATTTCTGAGAGAAGAACATGTAAGTTAGAAAAAATAGAGGTTTTGACGAAAAACCTAGTCAAACCGGTATGAAGACCTAAAAATAAAAAACTGAGAAGTTTTGCTTTAGTGAAGAAAAGAAAAACAAAGGTTTTGATAGAACACCTAGTTGAACCAATAGGGATAACTAGGAGGCAAAAATAAAAAAGTTATGTTTCTGTAAAGAAAATAAAATCTTAGAGGGTTTTAATACTAAGAGAAAAAGTTCCAAAAAGAAGAAAACTACAAAGATTGAAAGACCTAAAAGAAAAACAAGGTTGGAAACACAAAGGAGTGAGCAAGAAAAAGAAGAATCCGAAAAGACTCCTCCCACTGTCAATCTTGATGAATCTAGGAGAGAAGAATTTGAAAAATATGAGCTTGAAAAAGATGAACATGAAAAAGATGAGCATGGAAAAGAAGAACCTGAAAAGGAGGTATTGGAAGAAAAGGAACTTGAAAAGGAGGAGTCAAAAAAATAAGAAGGAGGATCACAAACTCCAATGTAAAGTCCAAAATTTACTTCTCTGGAAGAACATTTGTCTACTCCTCATTCCCCTTTTCAGGAAGTTGAAATTCCAAATATGGAAGGTGAACATGGAGTTGATATGTCAAATATGGAAGTTTTTCAGGAAGTTGAAATGCCAACTATATAAGTTCAATAGGAAGAGATAGCTCAACATGGTGAAGAGAAATTCATCCACCGTGAAGGGAAACAACCCATACAAGAGGAAGAGACACCATTAGATAATGAAAATTTAGAAAAGAGGAAGAAAAGATTCAAGTTGCACTTAGGATATCTAAGTTAGAGAAAGAATTGGAAGAGTTTAGAATACAAAATATAATGTTAGAGGAGAAATTAAAGAAAAGAGATGAGGAAGCATTGAAATCTCAGACAAAAACAAATGATTTAAAAGAACAGTTTGAGAGGAGAATTAGTCAATTGTCTTTACAGTTGGAGGAAGCAAAAGAAAATTTGACTAAAGCAACTATTCAAAATGAAACAAAAAGGATAGGGAGATTCAAAGGTTAAGGAAAAAACTAGAAAAGGCTGAGGCAAAAGAAAAAGTACAGCCACAAGCACTCAATAACATGTTACTAGTTTTACCCCCACCTAAGGAGGAACATAATGAACAACCCATGGGGCCTAGATACCTTTCTCCGATAGCTATGAAGTACAAACAACTTAATAAATAACTTCAAGAAAATTGGATAAACTCACAAAAGAAAAGGAAGAAGTAGAGGAAAGGATAAACAAGGTAGTGGATATAGCATTTACATTAGTTTGCACCAGGAAACCTTCAGGAGTATATGGATTATTTCTCAGGGAATTGTTTTTAAAATGGAAGTTGAGTCAGATTGTATTGAAAAGGTTCACTGATTTCTAGACTGGTTATGAATTCATGGATTGTTACTTTAATAGTTACCTAGACATCTAAAATCAAATGTGTGAATTTTTCCAACATGGATTTCTCATGGGTAATAATGATGATTCGTTAGTTAATGTCTACATTGGTGAACTCCAGATAAAATAATTTGTGTCATTGTTGAAAAACCATGTTGAATGGTCAGCTAGGATGGAATAATATAGGAAAATACAACCATATGGATTATGAATGAGGCCGAATATCCAAAATCAATATATTACATCAAAATATTTAGATATGTTGCAAGAATCAATGAGGTAACCCCTATCTATGTCACCAATCCGTTGAATAGTATAAAAAAATACCAGGATGTTGAAGGATATATTCCTCCCTTAGCTCTACAAGCATGTGAAGAAAGGTTTGGATTACTTCCGAGACCACTAAAAAGAAGGGAGCCAATAACACCAGATAATATAAAATGGAGTTTAGTACGAGTAATACATGTGATCAATTTAATTCATTAGTAGCAAGAATAATGGATTGGGATGAGATTCAAAATTCCTATGATCATCATGCTTGCACCAAAGATAAATGCACCCACACAGATACAATCTAAAGTCATAAAAAGTTGGTATGATAAGCTAGACAAGAATAATGGTTTTGCTTTGTCTACAAGAATTACTATGGAGTACAGAGGAGGTGTCTTTGACTGTGCTCTCTGGATGGAATCACTCAACATGGGTATTCCTACTCCATCTAAGTGGAAACCATGAGGACATGGTTAAAAAAAGGAGGAGAATGATGAGGCCCCAAAAATACCTCATAATTACTAAGTTTATACCTTTTTAATACTTTATATTTTTGCTTTAGAACTTATAATAGTTTCCTTTATGTATAAATTTATGAACTTGACGAGGTATACAGACTTAGAATATTAATGGTCAATGTGAATGCTTATTTATGTTAAATGCATGATTAATGTGGTGATTAACCTATGAATGTTTCATGATAAGTGCATCTTTATTATGCAACTAGACTGATACTTATTTCTTAGCCGAATGTTAATTGTTTTCTATTTAAAAGTGATGAATGGCTAGATTGTTTGTGACTCATCCTTAAATGAGTTGTTTGTCTGCTGATCTCCTTTTTGACTCATTGTTTCAAATGAAGAATCTGCTTACCACAATCCTAAGTTCTAGCAGAGCATATCTTGTTCAAAAATCTATAATTCAATGCCAATTAAAGATAGTGACAAGGATCCACACCAATTATATTCGTGTGTGCGAGGATATCTTTTAGACTAGGATTAGATTAGTTTCCCGTTTATCTTTTATTTTTGAAATAAACAAGATATTTATATCCAACCCCAACATAGTTGTATGTTAGATTGTATCAAGTTTTTGAAACTTTCTCATGTAATTTCCTTTTATGTTTTTAAGTTAGAATCATTTTCTTAGTACTTTGTCCCTATTAGGGCATATTCTATGGAAATAAAAAGGAGTTGATCTCAACTCTATGCTTAATTTTTCTAGAAGTAGAGTAGTCCACTTTCAAAAGAAAGGTGATCCTTTAGTTGTTAAGTTCATTCATTATTGCTATGTTCTATTTTATATTCCATCTTAATATTATAATCATTTTATTTGTTGTGTGTTGGAAAGAATCTTAGACTAAAGTTACATTGTACTATTTTAAATGCTTTGTATGGTTTACTTCTTAGTTAAGAGTCATTTGTAGATCTAAAATAGTCTAAATCATCATTTTAATGGATTCTATGCAAAGAGGAAAAAATTCTTGTCAAGTTAGTGAAGTGAGGAATGGAATAGTTTATTTCTAAAGCAATTAGTTAAGTTTTAAATAGATCTTAAAATTCAGCAAGGTAGACAAAATTAATCTAAATGTTCTATTTTATATTCCATCTTAATATTATAATCATTTTATTTGTTGTGTGTTGGAAAGAATCTTAGACTAAAGTTACATTGTACTATTTTAAATGCTTTGTATGGTTTACTTCTTAGTTAAGAGTCATTTGTAGATCTAAAATAGTCTAAATCATCATTTTAATGGATTCTATGCAAAGAGGAAAAAATTCTTGTCAAGTTAGTGAAGTGAGGAATGGAATAGTTTATTTCTAAAGCAATTAGTTAAGTTTTAAATAGATCTTAAAATTCAGCAAGGTAGACAAAATTAATCTTCCATTCTTTCATAATCTAAATTTATTTGAAACAAAACCTCTTTGTTTAAATTAAATTTTAAAGGTTATTTTGAGTGGATCAGGGAATAGAAGGATAGTATAAGAATTACTTCCGATTCAATAGGTATAGCACATAAATGCTCCCGATAGAGAAAAAAACAAAATGCTCCTAATTTTGCCGAAACCAACAAACCCCCAAAAAAAAAAAACCTAACCTAACTCTTACCTCAAATAGCTTCAGACACCCCTAGGTTGAAATCAAAGAAATTAAATGAGTAGGAATTGTGACAATAACAACATCCTACCATGAATTTTTGTATTTGATTGATTTATGACCAAACTTTTTACATTTGTAACACTGACCAGAAAATGATGAATCTCTTGATTTCATATTACTTCTACATTGAGTAGCCATATGGTCAAATTTATTGCAAGAAAAATAGTATGCATTAATTTTTTGAGCATTAGGTTGTCTTAACGGATACCTTCCACCTTTGTTCTTTTGGTTTCCTTGTCTGAAATTCTTTTGTCCGAATTTGGAACTTTCATCTTTTTCATATCCAAGACCTCTCTTATCATTTCCACTCTTCTATCCTTGAGTAAGCTCATCAAGCTGCACTAAACTAATCCTAAAATTCTCCTTGTATTCATTTGTAGTAATAAGTTCATTTATAAGAATAAAAATCTATTTACCAAGTTCTTCTTCATTATTTTTGGAGCGTTGCAGTTCTATTTCCAACTAAGTGAATTCTTCATTTATTCTTTTGTGTTCATCAGATTTATCTTTTAAGGACTGAGCAAGATTCTCCTCATTCTTCTTCCTTTCTTCATTTCTTTCTTCAATATTTTTAGTTAGCTTCATCACCATAGATTATGTCTCATGCTTCAAGGTAGCATTATCTCTGGCAAGATTTTCACATGCTTCAGTTATGTCCTTCAAGGTTTGATTCAGGTGAGCATTATCCATATTTTCTCTTTCTTGTTACTTGATATGATCACAAAGATCCTGTTCTCCATATATTTAGCAATCTAATCTTTGAATGTCTGAATGAATTTCTTAGCATTCCTAATATTTTCATTCAATTCCTCAACTTCTTCTTTAGACTGATCAAGGTCATCAAGTGCTACCAAAAGCTTCTGCTAAAGACTACCAGAGTCCATCACATTCCAAGATCCACCTCAAAGTGGTAAAATTATTCTGAGGAACCAAAAGCTCTGATGCCAATTGTTGGACTCTAGGGAACACTAAGAGGGGGGAGTGAATCAATGTTAAAAAAATATTAACTTTATTAATCTAAAAATTAAACCAATCTGACTTTACATTTAAAGGAAAGATGCAAGCATTCAAAGGAAACATTCATAACAGCATAACACGAGGATTTTTTCATGGAAACCCTGTTAGGGGAAAAACCACAGTGGAGGTTAATCCACAATTTGAGTACTCAAATAAAAAAATTTCCAAAGAGAATGCACTTGCATTCAAGTACACTACCTAGAGCTTGCTGCTCTAAAGGGAAGGCTCATTTCCTTACAAAATTTCAGATTAAAACCATCTAAAGGATGAAATGAGATAGTAGCACCTATTCATTCTAGGTTATAGTTCCGATGAAGCTCATAGATTAGATTCTAGATCCTTTTTTTGACTCTGCAGTTCACTCTACTCTGCTCTACACTACTCTACACTTTCTGCTTTTCACATCACACAGATAAATTCACATTATTACCCTACTGGATTTTACACCACACACACATTTGATATGTTTTCTATTCTCTCACTCTTAAAATAATAAAACCAATCTTATATATATCCTCTACCAAGGATTTGAACATTCATATGTCGGCTTCATAAAACATTAAGTTCTTTTCAACTGTTGGCTAGATCCACCACTAATCTTTTATGTGTATCCTCCAAAGTAGATTAAGAAATAAAGAGGGCTAAAAAAAACATAATCAAACAAGAAAAAAATTAAATAATTACTCCTTATACATCCGCAATTACTGTATTCGCTGAGTCATCCTTCAAGCACATATAATCAAAAAATTAATGTATCGGATCTCCTAGATCACATACTAGTGAATGCACATCAATATACTTCTCGAATAAGGTAATACAAACATCAAAAAAAAATTCTGAGAGATCCAAAAATCAAAATAATAATTCGGTGAGGTATTCAGATCAACATTTATGCCTTTAACTGAATGCCCTATTATGCACTCTGTTTTGCCAGTGTAAACCAAAACTATAATGAAGACCAAATGTATGACTTAGGTTGCCATCAATGACATCACTTACAAGCCATATGCGAATAGGAATTAATTTTTTTATTGTTCTCTATCATATACTTGACATGGTTGATATCTTTATTGATACTATTCTTGAATTTGTCTAATGTATTTAACTATCAAGTCGATTCATTCACCATTTTGATCGATTGAAACCTATTGTCTTTTAATGGAATTTGATTGAGTTTGATGGAAAAAAATGTGAGGAAATAGAAGAGAAGATGACACCACCTTTGAGTTTGAATTGTTGTAGATTTATTCTCTTTGTATCAATTTGATTTCTCCATGTGCATTTTGATTAATTATTTGAACTACTATCATGGAAACTAGTCGATCTATAGGAGGATTTGCTGAGTGTAAGATTATTTGATCGCCACCTTTTAGATGAGCTACATTGCATGAAGCTTGTTGTTATTTTTCATGCCTAAACTATAGACTTTGAGATTGCTAGATTACTCTATAAATTAAAATAAAAAAATCATTTGTGAGAGACACATTATTTCCCCAAGAGATTATAAATCTTTTGTAGTTCATTATTTTTGACCTATTACCAGCAATACTTGTCTTATTTTATGAGTGAGATATAGAGAATGCTTTATTGTGAGTAAGAGGAAACATTTTTTTTTGAGACAAGTAAGCTATAAATAAGTTAGCTAGAGTTGTTTTTGAGAAGCTAAATATCAAGCTAATTTCTATGGGAGAGGGTTGCATTGTTGTCTTTGGTTTGGATAAGAAATAATAGGTATGGGGATCTCTTCTTCTTTGTTATTTTAATTTTGAATGACGAGTCTTACATGCACGATTGAGATGTCTTTTCTAGAATATGTATTAGATAATTTAGAATTTTTTGAAAAGGAAGTTGAAGGTATTATGTTGTCTTCATATTATGTTTTTAAGTACTCCATAGTAGGAAACAGTGCTTGACATAGGTATTTAACTATACTAGATATGTTTAAACATGGCCTTCTCATAGCTAGTTATTTTATTATAAAAGATACCTAGTGGGTTAATTATGGATTGAGAGGTTAGTGAGACTTAGTGAGTTATAAATACTACTTGAATAGTTTCAATGCACACTTAAATACAAAGTTATCATATTGATAAGAATAGATGCATAGCTTAAAATCTCTTGGTCAAAGAGGTGACACTCTCGAATGGAGTCCTCTATTAATTTGATAACTCTTCAATTGAGGCCATACATTATGTTTGTGTTTTGCTCAATGATAAGAGGTATGTTTTTCATAAGTATTATATACTAGGTATGATTGAACATGAAAGGGATATAAGGTACACTTAGCTAAGCTATTGATTTAACTAGGAAAGCATGTGATTACTCATAGAAGAGATAATCTAGTATGGGAGGGAGTTTAAGTACTTACATGTAAGTAGCGTTATCCAAGTATATAGGTTATCTATGGAATGAAGGACTATCCATAGAATGAAATACATAACTTGTGTACTTAATAGTTAAGCAGGTTTATTCCATGTAGATTCATATGGTTGTAGGTTATCTGGGATGATGGACTATCCATTGAAGGAAGTGTTGGAAAATGTGCCTCAATTTATTGACTTGGACCTCTAAGAGAGGCTTGATGAATTTATGCCCTTATCACTTTACCGCGGTGATTCTCATTTGATCGGCTTGACCCTTTGGTTATTGAGGCTTAGTCTGATCGAAGAGACTCTGAGGGTTTTCATAGCGATGGGGCAATGGGTGTGGCGTTGTTAGACTGTTTGTTGGCCTTGGCTTTATAGATAGAGTAGTCTTCTATCGACATAAGGAATTTATTTGTCTCACCAATGTGTCAATGTCTTGCATCAATGGTTGCTATTGGCTTCATCTGATGGTGTTGGCTACTTTTCGTGGCATCCGAAGGCAAGTACCATTGTTAACCTTTTCGCCAAGCGGAATTTCCTGTGCGCATGATGCTTGGCAACTTGTCAAAGTGGTGAGCACAACAAAGAGATGGTGGGCCCCAAGTTTCTTTATGTGAAGTTTTTGTTTGGCCATGGACACTTGTTTTTGCCTCAGGAGTTCCCTGAGAAATATAGCAGATGTCGCTAGAGATTTCCCGAAGGTGCCCCAGTGGCTTCCACGTAGGCCAAGTGGAGTGCGCGAGCAGTGGACATGTGGAAGCCTCAAAAGCTCATTCTGGGTGGGCTCATGGGAATCTTGGAGATTCCCTCCTAGATGCCCCAAAACCTCATGAGCGATGGACACGTGGCTTGTGGGACCTGATAGAGCTGGCAGTCTGTGTTTTGGTGATAACAGATTATTGCTGGCTCAAAATGTGATGCAATATTTAGCGATAGCAAAGAGATCTCAGACCGTGGGGTTTGTTGACCAATCACTCCTCGGTCAAGTGACAGAACAAATAGGAGTGCAAAACATGGTTATTTCTCATTGATTTTTTTTACATCATTGTTGCAAAACAATATTTATTGTTGGAAGTTGGATTGGTGAAAAGTGAATTATTATGCAATCTTTTGTGATCAAATTTTGGCGATTGGCAGAGCCCGAATTTTATTTTCTCTGCAATGATTTTATTGCAGGGCTGGATTGATGTAGGATTGTAGGTGGATCCGATCTGAGATCAATTTAGCATGTCAGTGAATAACTGAATTTAATGCACCCTAATTGATGGTTGTACAAAGACTTGTAATAGTTGGTCATGACTAGTAGTCTTGAGACAGATTTGTAGAAAAGTAGTAGAATACTGAGAAAGGGGTGTTGATGAGTCATTGTATTTCACTATATTATGAAATAACATTGTAACAGTGAGTGCATGTAAACTCAAGTGTTGTTGTGAGCTAACTATGAGAGTGATAGGACTATAACTTTGTATGTAATATTTTTCTTATTATAATACAAAGTGTTTTTCTCTTAGTGTGGTGGGTTTTTTCCTGAAAGGGTTTTCCCATGTAAATCTATTGTTATCTCCGAAATGTTTTATTTCTATTACTCTTGTTACCCTGGATGTGTTCATCTTAAGTGTTTTAATGTTTTAAAACTAGTCTTTGCACATATCCTCTGTGGTTTTTAGCATTAGGAAAGCATTTCCGCACCTCTGATTTTCCTTACAAGTGGTATCAAAGCCTGGCTAGTTGTGTTATCCTTGTTAGTAGGGCTAGTTTTTTGTGCTAATACTGTTCCAGTGGGAGTCTTGCAAAGTTAGAACTTAGTTTTGTCTAAGATGGCGAGTACATCAGGAAGAGTTGATATTGAGAAATTCAATGGTGGCAACTTTGAGTTGTGGAAACTCAAAGTGGAAGACCTATTAGTGGATAGAAACCTCTAGGTAGCAGTTTTTGGAACTATGCCATAGGGTATGAAGCAAGAAGAATGGGACCTCATAGATAGAAAAGAGAGAGGTCTGATAAGACTTTGTCTGGCCTATTTTTTACTCTTGAATGTCCATGAGGAGAAGTCTGTAGCTTTTTTATGGAATAATCTTGGTGATATTTATTAGGGAAAGTCTCTGGTAAATAATTTATTCCTGAGGAAGAAGTAATACTCCTTGAATATGGAAGAAGATGCATCTATTGCAGACCATCTGAACTCATTTAATATGAGTGTTTCTTAGTTGGCATCGGTGGGTGTAAAGATAGAGGAGGAGGATCATTGCATGCTCATGTTATGTTCATTACCTGACACTTGGGATCATCTAGTGATGGCTATTGGAAGTACTACTACTACTTTCAAGATGGAAGATGTGGTTGCTTCACTGTTTTCTAAAGAGATGCAGAGGAAGTCTTCTGAGATGGCCAAAGAGGCCCTTGTTGTTCGAGTTAGATCGAAGGAGAAAGGAAAGAAGACAAACAAGAAGTCCAAATCTAAATCTATAGGGAGATCGAAGTCTCCTGGTAAAAAGTCCAAGGTGAAATGCTGGAATTGTGGGAAGCCTGGTCATATCTGAAAGGATTGTAAGAAGAAGAAGAAGAAGAAGTGTAACTCTTCAGACTATGAATCTTCTTAGAGTTATGCAGATGCCTTCATTGCAGCCTTAGAAACTCAGGTATTAGATGATGTCTGGATGGTTGACTCGGGTGTATCCTTTCACATGACGTCTCATAGAGAATGGTTCACTAAGTATGAGAAGTATGATGGTGGTAAGGTATACTTGGTGAGTGATTCAACATTGGAGATTTTTGGCCGAGGTAGAGTCAAGATACAGTTCCCTGATGGTAGAATCAAAGGAATTGGTGATGTATTGCACATACCAAGTCTGACTTGTAACTTACTTTCTGTCAGTAAGCTGAATGATGTTGGTGTAGAAGTTTCTTTCTTGAGTAAAGGATGTAAGATGGCTAATGGTGCAATGGTGCTGGATAAGGGTGTATGTACTAGCACTCTGTACAAGCTAGACGCACATCCTGTTCAATGCAACACCTCTGTAAAGTCAAGAAAAGTTGTTCGTATAGAGGAAGATGAAGATGCTTCTCTGGTTGCAAATGCAATGGAGGTGAAACTCCCAGTAGAGGAGACCCTGCTATGGAATCATATACTCGGTCACATAGGTGAGAAAGTTTTAAACACCTTGAAAAATAAAAATCTTGTTGAAGGGCTTGTAGATTGTAATCTTGAGTTCGATTTCTATGAAAAATTAATTTATGGAAAGAAACAACGTGTTTCCTTTTTCTCAAGTTCTAATAAATCTTCTGGCATACTATACTATGTTAATTCTAATGTGTTTGGTCTAGTGAATGTTCCTTCATTATAGAAGTCTAGATATTATGTTTCTTTTATTGATGACTATTCAAGAAAGGAATTTATATAATTTCTTAAAAGTAAATCATAAGTGTTCAGTCATTTTAAATAGTTTAAAAACTTGGTAGAAATTTAGACTGGAAGGAAAATAAAATGTTTGGGGATAGATAATGGTGGTGAGTTTTATTCTATAGATTTTGATAGATACTATAAAGACCATGGGATTAAAAGGAATAAAACTACACCTTATAGTCCACAACGGAATGGAGTTGATGAAAGGTTGAACAAGACATTGATGGAAAGGGCAAGGAATATGTTGAGCAGTGATGGTCTGAAGCAGATGTTTTGGGTTGAGTTTGTGGCTACAACATGATACCTAGTAAATCATTCTCCTTTCTCTACTCTTGTTGATAAGACACCTTTAGAAGCATGGTCTAGTAAGAAGCCCTCTCTGAGACATGTTCATTTTATTGGGTGTGAGGCATATGCATATGTGCCAAATGATAAAATATCTAAGTTGGAGAACAAATCTATTAAATGTATCTTCATCGGCTATGGTGTTGGTGTGAAGGGATACAAGCTTTGGAATCCTGATGCTGAGAAGGTTTTATATAGCAGAAGTGTAATATTTCGTGAGATGAAACCTTCTACAACTAATCCAAAACTAGAGATAGATCAAAGAGAAAAGAAGAATGATGTAGTTGAGATTCCCCAAACCCCAAAAAAGGGAGAACTGCATGGTGTACTTGAAACTGAGGAGAGCTCTAGCAACTTTGAGAGTTCCAAAGATAAAGAACCACAACCTTAGCCAGTGAGAAGGTCTACACTTCAAAAACAACAACCTGAAAGGTATGGTTTCTCCATTTTAGATTCAAACTATGCCTATGCTTTAATTACTAGCACTAAGGAGCCTAGGACTATTAAAGAGGCAATTAATATGCCCAATGCAAATTCTTGGTTGGAAGCCATGAATGAAGAAATGGAATCATTGGAAAAGAATGGAACCTAGGATTTGGTACCTTTTCCTGAAGGAAGAAAGTTTGTTGGCTATAAATAGGTATTTAAGAAGAAGATTGGTCTTGAGGGCAGTGTGGATAAGTATAAAGCGAGATTGGTTGCAAAGGGGTATTCCCAGGTAGAGGGAATTGATAATGGAGAAATATTTTCCCCTGTAGCTAAGTTGACATCTATTAGATTTTTGTTGTCACTTGAAGCCACGTATGACTTAGAGATCTAGCAGATGGATGTGAAAACAATTTTTCTGCCTAGAGTGCATGAGCAGTGGACATGTGGCAGCCTCAGAATCTCGTTCCAGGTGGGCTCATGGAAATCTTGGAGATTCCCTCCTTGATGCCCCGAAACCTCTTAAGAGGTGGACACAAGGCTTGTGGGACCCGATAGAGCTGGTGGTCGTTGTTTTGGCGATAGAGGATTTTTGTCGGCTCAGAATGTGATGCAATAGTTAGTGATAGTGAAGGGATCTCAGACCACGGGGTTTGTTGACCGATCACTCCTTGGTCAAGCAGTGGAATGAATAGTAATGCGACATGTGGTGATTTCTCATCGGTTATTTTTGCATCGTTGTTGCAAAACAACATTTATTGCCAGAAGCTAGATCAGTGAAAAGTGAATTATTATGTAGTATTTTGTAATTGGATTTTGGCAATTGGCAGAGCCTGAATTGTATTTTCTCTGCAATGAATTTATTGCCGGGTGGCT
The DNA here is from genome assembly GCA_007115665.2 of Sequoiadendron giganteum. Lineage (NCBI taxonomy): Eukaryota > Viridiplantae > Streptophyta > Pinopsida > Cupressales > Cupressaceae > Sequoiadendron > Sequoiadendron giganteum. The sequence continues at coordinate 149,751,358 of CM021105.1, forward strand.
CGATGTAGGATTGCTGGTGGATCTGATCTGAGATCGATTTGGCATGTTAGTGAAGAACTAAATTTAATGCACCCTAATTGGTGATTGTACAAAGACTTGTAATAGTCGGTCGTGACTAGTAGTCTTGAGATATATTTGTAGAAGAGCAGTAGAATACTGAGAAAGAGGTGTTGATGAGTCATTGTATTTCATTGTATGCCGAAAAAGCATTGTAACAGTGAGTACATGAAAACTCAAGTGTTGTTGTGATCTAACTATCAGAGTGAGAGGATTGTAGCTTTGTATGTAATCTTTTGCTTACTATAATACAAAGTTTTTTTCTCTTGGTGTGGTGGGTTTTATCCCAAAAGGGTTTTCCCACATAAATTTGGTGTTATCTCTTAAACGTTTTATTTATGTTACTCTTGTTACCTTGCATGTGTTCATCTCAAGTGTTTTAATATTTTAAAATTGATATTTGCAAGTCTCCTATGTGGTTTTTAGCATTAGGAAAGCGTTTCCGCACCTCTACTTTTATTTATGAATTCAACCCAAATTCTATTGCTTAATGCCTCCATAAATTATTTTTGAGCCAACTCTAGTTCATCATGCTCAAAATGAAGAACCCCAATGTTGTTTAACAATTAAATGGGTACTTCTTATATGTTATTCTTCAAAAGATAATTTGTTGTCTTAAGAGAATCTAAGGTTGCACTGGGGTCTGATGATATTAATATCTCACCCATCTTGATAAATGCATGGGCATCACATGGATCTATGTGAGTTTCCTTTCCTAAAATTTACAAAGACATCTCTTCCTACCCTTATTGAGCATAAATATGGCCTACAAATTTTAAGCTCTCATAGTTCTCAGGGTGGACCTCCAAAACCATTTCAAAATTTGAGAGAGAACTCTTAAGATCTCCTAGCTTTAATTGAACTTGTCCATAAAATCATGTTTCCTCTAGCTTTCCTTGACTGATGCCATGCAATAGTGGCCAATGGTGTCATAATTATCTTTACTATGATAAGATCATGCAAGATTATAATATGAATGATATTTCATGAGAGGGTGGTTAGATGAAATAAGAGCCATCTCAGTCAATTGTTCCACAATAAAATGTTGTCTTGTGAAGAAAAACTGCGTTGCTAAATGATTCAATGCCATTGCATAGTACGAGTATAATTCAAAGGCTTTACGCATATTTTCCTTTCCTTAACGAACACTACCTTTTTCACTAAATGTGAGAATATTACAATTAAAAAATGCACAACACTAACCATAGATATTTTCCCCCATTTCAAACAATAAAATTGCCAAAAAAGTGCATTTAAAACATGCAAAAAAATGCAAATAAAATCACGCTGATTTTTGTGCCAGAAAAAACCATGAGACCATAGCTTGTTGCTTCCAATTATGCTTTGATAGATTTTTTCCAAGCATCCATAGATTTTTCGCAATAACTTGTTTTAGAATTTTAGCCATAACAACAAGGTAGTGAACTATTTGATAAAATGTTGTGGTAGACATGCCTCAAAAAAGCGGTAGCATAGACAAGGAAATGAACTTTAGAAAAAAATCCTCAAAGAAATGTGGTCTCTGTTGGTGTAATTAATTATTTAATTACACTTTATTAAGTTTACTTAGGTAATAATTAGTTTACTTAATTAATAAGTAGGCTTTATTTAGTTGAGGCATTTAGGTCAAAATTAGGTATTACCTATAGGGTTTTCCATACTTTTCTTTTATAAAGCAATACATCTCATTGTAATTTCTCAATTCTTGAATACAACTCATTTGCACATCTTCATGTAAATTGCTTTGTTTTTTCAGTTTCTCTCTTGTGGAAGGTATTTTCTAGTTTGCATGTCTGATCTTGCTTTATAACATGTTATCAAAGCCCTGATTTGCAGCCTCTTCTCAGTTTTTGGAGAAATTCATTGCAAAGAACATTTGGAGTTCCTCGAGGGTTTCATACCTTGATCTTATTTTGGCAGCTTTTTATCATATTAGAGGGATTTTTTTTTTTTTATGGTTTTTTGATAAATTTTGACCTTGATCTCTCAAATAGTGCATTTTGGTGCAAAACAGACATCACGAGTGTGCTTAGAAGGCCCAAAAACCCCTATTTTCATATAAAATATGATAGGGTTTTCTGAAAAGTGATTTTTTTTGTGTTTTTGGAGATTTTAAAAAATGCAGCAAGAAAAATCCGTATGACTATATGGATCCATATGGATGCTTCGATTTCTATGTCATTTTGTATAGATTTTTGTGCCATATTTTTTTTGGTGTCCAGAGCATTTTTTATTTGCCTCGATTTTTTTGCCATTTTTCTTTGATTTCCATGCCCTCTCGATTTTTCATGTTCCCTCAATTTCATTTGGTATAGATTTTCGTACAGCTGAATATTTTGTTAATTTTTTAATCTTTAAATTAATAAAATATTTCATTTAAAGGAAAAATGAGCATGTTTAGTAAAATGGTCATATCTTGAACATACAAAGTCTGTTTTTCAAAAATGAGATACCGTTGGAAAGCTGGTTTTGAGCCCAATCTAGTGGTGTAGGTTTTATCTATAGATTTTTCTCCATATTTGTTTTTCAAGCCTTATAAATTAGATGAAGCTATTTTCACTTCGTTGGGCATATCTTTTGTCTCGATTATCCTTTTCTTGTGAGTCAAGCGACACCGAAAAGATGATTCAGTCCTCTACACAGATCTAAGATCATTTTTAACCATGGAGGAAGATGTGAACATTGGTTTGTGCATGCACTCTTTCTTGTTTTCATGCATTAGGTTTTATTTTTCTCTTTGATTTATGCATGTTTTGCATGTTCTCCTTTTACAATCATGGGGTATTGTAATAAATGAAATTATATAAAGTTCCATCAGGGGGGATTCTTGCATAATAATTTGATTAGAGTGTAGTTTCACTTTGATATCATCTTTGTATTGATGAAAACTCGCATGAGTTGTATCTAGATTCTATTGTTTCTTTTGGCCACATCTTACTCATAGCTTGACACATTTTGGTTAGCATCGGTTCACATCTCAGATTGAGGGCCTATGGTTAATGATCCTGAATCACATAAGATTCACATCGAGTCACATCTCAGTTTGAGGGCCATTCATTTTATGGTTAATGTTCCAGAATCTTCATGGTACTTGATTTTGTGGATCAGTTTAAGTCATAGTTTGGCATTGACATCAAGATACACATAGCTTCTAGATTCTTTCATCATTTCATTCCCTCTTATGGGGGGCATCATTTTTTAATCTACTGTTTCATCAAAGATTTTAGGGTTGTTCTAGTTTTTGAGTTTTCTAGTGTTCATTGGCATCAGTTCTGATGTTGTGTTATCATGATTCCGCCTCCTTTAGTGACTCTCATATGGTTTCTCATAAATAGAGGTATCTTTCCTTGCTTTCCAGATTTAGGATTCCAGTGTTACTCCACTAGTGTTTTTCCAGTGCTTCTTTACAATGGGTCATCTCATTGAGGAGGGGGCTGTCCCACTGGGTTTTATCCTCTTTCTTTCCCATTCATTGCATTTGTCCATGGGTACCTAACATGGCCTTGTATTTGGGACCCATTCATGCATTCATCCTAGCATTAGGTGCATGTGTTTTAGTCTCCCTAAGTTGCACATAAGGGGGGGTGTTGGTGTAATTAAATATTTAATTACACTTTATGAAGTTTACTTAGGTAATAATTAGTTTACTTAATTAATAAGTAAGATTTATTTAGTTGAGCCTTTTAGGTCAAAATTAGGTTTTACCTTTAGGGTTTTGCATACTTTTCTTTTATAAAGAAATACATCTCATTGTAATTTCTCAATTCCTAAATACAATTCATTTTCACATCTTCACGCAAATTTATCTTTCTTTTTCTGTATTTCTCTTGTGGAAGGTATTTTCTAGTTTGCATGCCTAATCTTGGTTTCTAATAGTCTCATGGTAATGGAATTCAATGACAAATGTCATTACAAGTGAATTTTTATGGATTTTCATGGCGTTCCATCACCATCAAACCAAATTTCATTGAGGTATTTTTTCAACCTATTCACTACCTTCTCTATGCTATTGCTTACTATTGTGCTTTGATAGATTTTTCAAAGCATCCATGGCTTCTTCAAAAGAAATTGTTTTAGGATTTTAGCCATAGTAATAAGGTAGTGAAATATTTGATAAAATGCTTTGGTAGACATGTATGAAAAATGTTGTAACATAGACAAGACAGTGAACTGTTGGAAAAAATGCCTGAAATAAATGTGGTCTCATGGAATGCCATGACAACAAAACACATTTGGTAGTTGCTCCTAGTTATTAGTTATGCAATGTGAAGTAATTTCATAAATACTTAGGTTGACTTTGTAAAAACTATATTGTAATTGAAATTTTTTCATCTATCAACATCTAGATATTAGTTATGCAAGATGAAGTAATGCTTTGAGTTTGAAAGATGTGCAATGCAATGTAATCAGAAATTTGAATATAAACTACACAAATCTACTTCTTACAATTCATTAGTTAAACTCTCTATTTTATTTTCTCTCTATAACTATATTGCTATGAAAATTCCTTTAAATTAAAAAAATAGTTTTCGCCCCTTACTCTATATTTTTTTACATTTTGTCATCTATCAACATCTAGTTATTAGTTATGCAATGTGAAGTAATGCTTTGAGTTTGAAATATTTGCAATGTAATGCAATCAAAATTTTGAATATCAGTAATGACCATCTATGATTTAATAATACATATAGATATCTTAACATTAGGTGAACTAAGCCTCCTCATTAAAACAAAGAAATGATCTCCTATGTCTAACTAACATTGAAAACTAGAAATATGTGAATGAGATGTTGTGAACTAATATTTTAAGTGAAATCAATCAGTGCATATTCCAATTTGGAAATGCAGTCAAGATGTGGGTGATATATGTGTCTTATTTCTTCCCGCAACTCTAATTATTTGACATAGTGAGAGTCTATGGATTGCATAGATGTACGATGATGCAATTATATGGTCTGTGTTATTTATCTAGATAAGAATTCTAGGGTACTATGATTTATTTAAAGGGATTTAATCCTTACTTAAAGGAACTAATTAAAATAAATCATACAATGACAACAAGTGTGTATTGAAAAATTAAACATATACTTGATATACCTAATTTGAATAACAAGGAAATATTAAACTAGAGACAACCATACAATCATACACAATATTATCAAAAAATAACTGAGACCAAAATTCGAGCACCAGATTAAATCTTATTCTACATTGATTTCTTGCAATAAATATTACAATATAACATAAGTCTCCTCATATATATTTCTATAAATTCCTATGATGATGATATCAAAATTCGATCTTGGTTTCTCTTTTATAAGAGAAGAAACAAGATATAGATGTTAGAAAATATGGCACCTTTTCAAAATTCATGTCTCATCATATAAACTAAAAATTAGTTTTTATTATAACATAATTAAGAGAAAATAGAAAAAGTAGACAATATTGATTGGAATCCTGTAATACTTGTAATAGAACTGTAGTCAGTTAATCAACATAGTAGACACATGATCATCCTGATCTGGAAAAGTCCCCTTCTCCATGATAGAGTGTTTGAAGGTTGTATTCTTCCATTCCAACATCTTCAAGGCCCTATTCTTTTGTAGGAGCCAAACAATTTTTCTCCCATTGGTATGTTGTGTAGTCATGATACCATTTGTATTCTAGAATCTTTGATATATTTGTTAGGTGATTCCTCCATCTATTATCAAGTAACCTTCTACCATATATAATAAATTTAGAATATCTAGTATCCAAGTCTATTATTCCATCCCTAATCAAATTGAGGTTGTGGACATTCAATTCACCATCCTTTTTTACATACGTAATGCAATCGGGTGATGCCACAATAGTGTGTCTCACTTTTGGGACATGTTGATTTTTTCCCAAAATACTTTTATTAGAAAAACTAATAATTTAATCCTTGATAGGTTTCATCTAAAGGTTTTTAATTGAAGAGGGATAGATAAGATCCCCTTAGATCAAACCCCCTTGGATAGAACCCCTCTAATATTAAATCATACCTACAATGGAGTCTCCTTCACACCTATCAAAAGGCTTGCAAAAAAACACTTTTTCTTTACCTTTTAAGGGATTAAATAATGTCATTTATAAATTATATTTTACTAGATTGTATCCCTTGAAACAATCTTTCCAACAAGTATAGTTTTGATATGTTTATATTTTATCATGTATTTAATTTTAAATTTTTGTTTAACTTAGGTTTTTCTTCGATCATCAAGCTCTTCATTTTGCAGAGTTGGAAAAATAGTAAACCGTTGTAAACAAAATATTCAAAAAATACCCTTTCCTGAGGTATTCATGTCCTTGTTTCACCAAAAAACTAAAAAATGGATTTTGATATATACATAAGTTAGGTTGTATGACACACATGTATTCCTAAATTATAGCTATAGTGACTTCACAAATCAATTTAAAAAATTATATGTAACAAAAAATTATGAAAAAATATCCTTTCCATAGATATTTATGTATAGAATCTATATTTCAAAAATTATAAGTTTATCCTTTATAAAAAAAAGTTATGTTGTATGACACAAATGTTACTTTCTAAAAATGTTGTTTTATATTTAAAATTAGTTATTAAAGGAGATGTTGGAAGATTCATGATTTATTTTGGAAAGTTTTGAAAAAAAAATATATAGAATCTACACATAAATTGCCACAAATCACTAGTTTACATAATCTTCAAGGTCTTTACATTTTAGCTGCTATAGGACTCATAAGATGAAGATTCAGTTAAAAATAATGATGTGAATGTCCATCTTGGACAAAAAGTGAGAAATAGTATTTTGATTTCACCCAATCAAGAACAATTTCACCAAATTCCTTTCTCCATTCACTGATATTTTTTGATTGGTCATCATCCTTTAATATCCTTGGCACAAACCACTTCTTCAATGTATGAAATAATTCCATCTTTATTTTGATCTTTCGATCTTCTCCATTTATATGTACTAAGATTCATCTATATCTTAATCATCTACTTAGTTGGATTCAAAGTTGAAGAAGCTTCCTCACTTCTTTGTAATACTATGCATAAATTGACCAAGGTATCATGAATTGGTTGCTACTTCTTGAAAAGAGGATCCAATATAAGTCCATGGATTTTCATCTGGTCATTTTCTTTGGATAATGAAGTGTAGAAATCATACACACTTTTCAAAATTTCCTCAATCTGTTTGATCCTGCGGTCCAATATTTTTCCTAAGAAATTGATGATGATCTAGTCCCTCACTCTCTCCTTGGCATTTTTCAACTCTTTGATCTCATGTCTTAGTATATTCATTTTTTCAGAGAATGCACTATCTATATTGATTTATTGGGTAGTAGGAGGTTGATACAATACCACTTCTTTATTTTGTGAGGGTCGTGCTCCTTTTTATTTCTCTTCCAATCTTGCATTTTATATGAATAGTTTATTTACCTTATCATTTAGGAATTGATGTTATTTTCATATTTTGTGAATTTGTTTTCCATTTCCTTAACAGTAACTCAAGTGAACATGGTTGAGTGCATTTCCATGGTTGCAACTTCTAAAGGAGATGTGTCCTTCAATTTTTTTACCATAGCCATTCCTCTCATCTCTTGTACCACATCTAACAACCTTGGTTTTTGTGTATTTATTTCCTTGGCCCAAAATTCCAAGGTCTCAATCTTAGGGTTGTACTTCGTACCACTTATTCCCTCATCAGAATCAAATTTAAGCAATTATCATTGGGTATTATTGTGTTCTTACTTGGTAAAGTAAGAATATCTTCTTCAATTCCATACCTGAGATAATGAGTATATTACTCTTCAAAACCATATCCCTAGCTTCTTGTGGCCTAATATCAACAAAATCAATTCTCAATTAATTGAAAGTATGGGCTACAATTTGATCATGTTGAGACTTTTCAACACCCATCTTGTTTGTCTCTACCCTTTCTTTAAACTCTCTCATTTTCATTTTAACCTAGAAATCCTTGAACTCAGGGGTCTTAATGAAATCATCATCTTCAATAAATTTGTGAGCTGAAATTTACCTCTCATCATCTCACATTTCCCTCTCCCTACATATGGATATCAATTCTAGCCTCTATTTTATGAGCTTTAGTTTCACGGGCTAATTGATTAGCTACCTCAACATCATCTTTCAAACTCCTCAGTAAACTGGCCACTTCTTATGTATCTCCCACTTCTTCGCTCATTGCATAGGAGATCAATCTATGTGGCTCCTATGTCTTTTGTTTCTTAGGAAGTGGTTGTTCGAGAGGTGATTCTTGAGGAACATGAAATACTGAAATAGTGTTAGGAGATGGATCTAACATTACAATACCACTTTTCCTTTTGGGAGATAATTTGGTGTTGCTCTCCTCCTTTGTTGTAGACTTAGCTCCATATATTTCATCAAACTTATCAATTATCAAATTTATCCTCTTAAGGGGACCTAATTCTTCTACAAAATACACAAAGAAGTCACTATTATTCTTCATCATTTCTTCCTGCAGCTTCATCATGATCTCCCATTTGTTTTTCTCTGATATAAATCTTAGGGATTAGATCAGCTTCTAATCTCATCCTCTTCATAATCCACTTGATGAGTTATTGTGTCCTTTGTGAGGGGGGTTCATCTTATAAAATTCATATGGCCCTCTGGGTCAAAAACCCTTTCACTTCCAAGCCTAAGAGAATATCTTGTCTTAAGGTAATGTTGTAATTATTCAAGGGTGTCATATCCAATAGATAATTCTTCACATTTTGTCAAATTAGGTAGAAATGTACCCTTCTTTTGTTTCTAGATGACATCCTTTCCCATCGAAAACATCAACCACATAAATTCTAAAAGGGCTAGCCAAGGAGGAACATCTTTTGGAAATATATGTGCGGCTTGTGTGCATCCATAAATCCTAATTATTGTGACATCTTGTAGAAAAAACTAATCACCAAATTTATGAGTATGACCTTGTTTTGGTTTCAAATCCAAGGGCCTCAATATTTGTAGTATGTTGGGGATATGGGATTGGTCTTTCATCATAGAACACGTCTAAGAAAAAAGTGCCTTAGTGATTTTCATTTCTTCAGATCACATCAAAGACACAAACTATGCCATAAAGCAGAAGTAGGCACAGTGGATCCCCCATTGATCCTCTAAGAAAAGTAAATGCTTAACAAGATAGCAGATTCAACAGAAGCATAGATTCAAGAACATGAATCAGACAACATGAAAGAAAAACATATGGACACACAGATTTACATGGGGAAAACCTTTTCAGCTGAAAAACTCCACCCTCCAAAACACTCAACTCACTTGTATTATTCAGTAACAAAAACCAGTTACAATATAAACTTAGAGCTATGCTCTTCAGGAGATTACATCTTGTCCATCTGGAGAAGGCAACAAACACAAAAAAATAGAACCTTCACACAGTTACAATGTATTCAAAAGATATACCATGTAGATTCCCTTCAACTCCTTAGTTGACAGTCACAACCAGCCTCGTGACCATCCCATCCACACGGCCTCCATAGTTCACATCTTCACAGAACTGAGAGACAAAGTGTTCACTGTCAAGACCAATCGAACACTCTTTGCCTCTCACTCAAATCGGTCATCTTTCTTTCATGTGCACATGAGATTACTTAATCTCTTATTGTGCAGTAACTTGTGCTTCCTACCCAAACAATCAACTGTCATTAGGATATTCACTGATAGATCTTCTTGCATTGAGTCACCCAGGCATTCAATTCCTTACCACAATCGGTTTCCTTCTTCAGCTGAAAATTCGGCCTACAATAACTATCATACACTGTTTTGGCTTCTAGCCAATCAACATCCTAATGTTGAGCCATGTGTTACCTTTCTATTCGTTTGTTGCACTGACCTCTGGTCAAACTCGGTCAAGCTTAGTTGGCTGAGCTCCGAGCTCACCTCTACCATCCATCACACTACCACTCTGAGTCCAAACACTCTTCGTGGTATGGAAGTGAGCCTATGTCAACCCTCGGCCTCCAACCATGCTACTGCAAAGCTTAGTTGACCCAACTATGGTATTGCGATGAGCTCACTTGAGTTCACCTAGACTCTACTCGCACTACCGCCGACCCCTCTAAGCCACCCCACGGTGAGGCGGTGAGCCCACTCGAGCTCCATCTTTGTCTACCCTATGCTATCGGGCCCCAACCACCAAACAACCCTATCAAGGCAGTGACACCGCTAGCCTAGACCGCTAATGGTTAATCGTGCTACCGCGGGGGCTGATAGGCCACCCCGCGGTAGGGCAGTGACCGCCAGACAAACCCCAAATGGTCTTACCATGGCCACCACGGTGATACATCTCACCGCCCATGGTAAGGCAGTAACTACCAATGCTAATCACTAGGCATCCACCGTAGCCACCGTGGCTTCCTCAAGCACCGTCCGCGGTAAAGTGGTAATCATCACTAGACCACCACCCTTCAACCCCTAGTTGCTACCGCACTACTACACCACTAATGAGAAACTCTTGCAGTAAGGCGGTAAGGCCTTGCTCCGCCAACACACCACCAACCGTGCTACCTCACCACCTCTACACAACCCCTACAGTATGGCAGTAACTGCCATGCCAACTATCGTCACTCACCGTGCCACCACCAGTCTAGAAGAAGACCGTCGGGGTAAGGCAATAACAACACCCAACTGCCAGACCAAGCAAGGTGGCCCATGGTAAAGTGATAAACTACACAACCGTGCCACCAAGGAAAGATTGTAGTGGTATGGCACTCCAAGCCAAAATGAAAGTCCAAGCTAGGAAGACGAGGCATAAATATCAAACAATCTCCCACTTGAAAAAGTCTTACTGGATTCTTCCAAAAAATGCAAACAAAGGACCATCACCATGCTTCCATACTTCAACCAAGACACCTGCAACGACATGCAAAAAATGTCCACCATCTCAGGCAACAACTCCAAACATAGGAACATGCCAAGGTGAAAAATACACCAGTCTTAGGAATGCAAACATCTGATCCTTCAGGCAAAAAATGCACCACAACAGTAGCAACAAAGCACAACAATAACACAAAATGAGAAACCATTCTCTAGAACAAGATAAAACCATCAGCTAGAACAACAACCATAAAACTGACTACCCCCATCCAACTGATCAAACCCACATGACTGAAAAAATAGCACACACAACTTGTGCTAATCCATCCAATCACCCATACCTCAAAGGTATGACCATCAGAAAACTCACGCCATCACATAACCACCCATCAACAACAAAAACAAGCACCATGTGTCAACCAATCAAAAGATCAAACACGTCCAGGTACTCCCACTACAAGGGTACTGTCTAGATGAATGCAACAAAGAATCATCACAAGTGATCCAGGCATACTAAGTCCACCTATCACCTACACAAAGAAATGAGGAACCATGTAGTTCTGAGGAACAGTCACACTGATATGCACCACCTGCAACCACCTACTGCAAGAAACATTTCTCTCAAGTGCCTTCTAGAGATCTTCCAAGAAAGCCTCCATATTTGACTGAAGAAAGAGGCATAGGAACCTTTGTGTCATCACCCAAGTGAAAACACATGACCACAAACTATGACCAACTCAGCTTCACAAAGGTATCTCCCATCTAAAGTCATATGAAAATGAACATATAGGAAGAAAAGACCAGATTAGAGATAAACTACAAATCATAACATGTAACATCCTCTTACATACATTTCTAAATGCCAGAGGTGTCAAGAATGATCTTCTTCACATCCCAAAAGGGAAAATCCATAACAAAACCCAATAGTTCCATGGATGTAAGCACCTCAAAGAAGATTAGACTAACCCATATAACCATCTCCTATCAGTCCTCAAAAGCACAAGGAGATCCACTATGTTGTCTACCTTCCATTATGAATCCTCCAGAATCTTAAACAACTCAAGATTCATATCCATGAAAGATAAATCATATCACATAATTCACTGTCACGTACACCAAGAAGAAAAGAAAAGATGCTCCTCCAAGATATACAAGCCACTGTGACTTACCCAAGAGAATTATCCTTCATGGTCTCTATTGAACTCACATTCAACCAAGGTGCAGGCAACTTAGACTTTCAGCTGTAACAACAAAATTCTCTAAAGAATTCCAACCTCACCTTATTCTCCATGCATCCATGAGTACCAACAAAATGTCATCTCATGCTAACTCCAAACTACATTACTGCACTTAACATGGAGTCCTCCAGGATATGACCAAAGTACTCAAAACATAAAAAAAAACCCCAGACCACTGTCAAAACTCCAAACCAGTTGAACCAGGAGCTTATCATGATGCCATGATCTTACACATCCCCCCTTAGGAGATACCATGCTTCAAGTGAACTATCCATGGTCTCAAGAGCAAAGAAACATGCCAAAACTCTAATGCACAAGAAAGAGTATACATGACATCAATCAAAAAAACTCTAAACAAACATCACTTGTCAAGAACCACCAGAATCTCAGCCTAAGACTACCAAGGTCCTTCATGGTTCCAAGATGTTGTACATCTTCAAATAGTGACCATGTAGGTCTAAAAGAACTCTTCTGCAACAACATGATCTAAGAGTCCCACCAGAAGCATTTGTAACACCAAAGAATATCATTCACCAACAAGTGATGAATCCACAGTCACTGCTAAATCTCCCACTGAACCGTGACACTGAGCTTTCCAAGCATCGTGACCGACCACACCATTACTATCAAAAGCCTAAACTAGTCAATGTAACAAGCTTTCCATGACATCATGTTTCACATGCTTTAGGTCCCCATCACTGACTATTCAGGTACTCAAACATTGTCCATCCTCTCATCTCAAAACAACCACTCCAATGCATAAGTGACCATAGACAAGGTTAGCTAACAAATCTGCACCACCATAGAAGCAACCTCATGGATAATGATAGTCCACTTCTGAGTTGACTCATGACAAACAAGTAGGTAAAGACAACCCACAAAAAAGAACAACTCATAGATCCACTTCAATGAAAACCCTACAAATCTATCATCACACTGGAAACTACAAAACTGAGATAATCAAAAGGAACAACCCAGTATATAACTTGACTCAAACACAAGATCAGCAATAGATCCAATTTTCCAATCACATCCACAACTCAAGCACCATAGGCTAGGAAACCAACAAAGCAACACAACAAGAATGCTGAATGAAAAATGCATACCAACACTCTCATGCAGAGAAGACATCACACCTCCTCAAACCATGTTGAACTATAACTATCTCATCTAGTCACACCCCAGAAGCCAGGGTCTAGAAAATAGTTGAACAACAGCTCCACACACCACAAGTTTTTCTTGACCATGTAAAATTTGCAAAACCACAGTGTTTATAAAACACCCACACACCTCCATATTCACTGCTCATCTAGATGACCCAAGAGTCTACACATAATCAACATGGTTAACCAGAACAATGAAAGATATGAATATCCATGATAGACATTATAGGAAAATCTACAAAAAACCTTTAGATCCAAAGACATGAAACTAAAACATGCAAGTGCAAGATATAAGTAAGCAAGAACATCAGGTCAATTCCAGACCAGTTCCAAAAACCAGAACCATGCACAAGCATACGAGAGATCCAAGCTATACATAAGTTATAGACCACCCAGATCAAATTCATAGCCTTCATGTAATCAGAGAAATAGAGAAACCCCCTTCAATGCTATGTCAGAACACCCAACACAAGCACAATACTCCATGGCTGAATAGAAACACAAGAAACTCCATACCGCCAGGAAGCCTCTCACACAGACACCTAGTATGAACCACATTTTTGTTGCAACACATCCATAAGCATACCTCACACCCTTTTCATCAGGAAAATTTGCTACAAGCCAGAAGACTTAGACCACATTGCCACAATATGATCAACTCCAGTCATCTCCAACATTGTTCAAGCCTATGTGTTGAATCAAAGAAGCAAGAACTTCCACTCATCGAAGGATCAATCAACTACAGATTCCTCTAGATTTCCTCAAGCTTTCCAGGCTAAGAAATCTTCATAGGAGAAATACCTAGAACTCCAATAACCAAGAGAAGGCTTTGACACCACTTGTTGGTATCATCAAGCCTTGACCTCCCTTAACCAACTCTGATACCACTTGTTGGGGATACAGGATTGGTCTGTCATCATAGAACACGTCTAAGACAACAGTGCCTTAGTGATTTTCATTTCTTGAAATCACATCAAAGACACAAACTATGCCATAAAGTAGAAGCAGGCACAATGAATCCCCCATTGATCCTCTGAGAAAAGTAAATTCTTAACAAGATAGCAGATTCAACACAAGAATAGATTCAAGAACATGAATCAAACAACTTGAAAGACAAACATATGGACACACAAATTTACGTGGGGAAAACCATTTCAGGTAGAAAACCCCACCCTCCAAAAAACTCAGCTCACTTGTATTATTCAGTAAAAAAACTAGTTACAATACAAACACAAGACTTAGCTCTTCAAGAGATTACATCTTGTCCATCTATAGAAGGCAAGCAACACAAAAAAAATAGAACCTTCACACAGTTACAATGTCTTCAAAAGACATACCATGTAGATTCCCTTCAACTCCTCAGTTGACTATCATAACCAGCCTTATGGCCAGCCCAGCCACACGAACTCCATAGGTTCGCATCTTCATAGAACTGAGAAACAAAATGTTCATAGTCAGGACCGCTCAAACACTCTTTGCCTCTCACTCAAATCTCTCATTTTTCTTTCACGTGCACATGAGATTACTTAATCTCTTACCATGCGCCAACCTATTCTGCCTATCCAAAAAATCAACTGCCATCAATATATTCACTGACAGATCTTCTTGCATCGGGCCACCCAGGCATTCAATTGCTTGCCACAATCGGGTCCTGTCTTCAGCTGAAAAGTCGGCCTACAATAATTGTCATACACTATTTTGGATTTTAGCCAATCAACATCTTGACACTAAACCATGTGTCACCTTTCTATTCATTCACTGTGCTGACCTCTGGTCAAACTCGGTCAAGCCCAGTCAACCGAGCTCTGAGCTAACCTTTGCCATCCATCGCGCTACCGCTCTGGGTCCAAACACCCTTCGCGGTTTGGAGGTGAGCCTGTGTTGACCCTCGGCCTCCAATCGTGCTACCGCCAAGCTCAGTCAACTAGGCCGCAGTATTGTGGTGAGCTCACCCAGACTCTACCCATGCTACCATTGAGCCCACTAAACCACCCCACGGTGAGGCAGTGTTCCCACCCGAGCTCCATCTTTGTCTGCTACGCGCTATCGAGCCCGACTACTAGACAACTACAAAAATGCGGTGACACTGCCAACCCAGATTGCTAACGGTCAACCGTGCTACCATGGGGGCCAACAGGCCACCCTGTGGTAGGGTGGTGACCACTAGGTAGACCACCAACTATCTTACCATGGCCATTGCGGTGAGAGATCTCATCGCCCATGGTAAGGTAGTAACTGCCAATATTGACCACGAACCATCGACTACAGCCACCACGGCCTCCTCGAGCATTATCTGTAGTAAAGCGGTAATTGTCACCAAATCGGTGCCCTTCAGTAGCCAGCTGCTACCATGCCACCAATGAGCAACTTCTATAGTAAGACAATAAGGCCTTGCTCTGCCAACATGCCGCCAACCATGCTACCTCACCACCTTTGAGCAACCCCTACGGTATGGCAGTAACCGCCACGCCAACTGTCGCCACTCACCGTGCCACCGCCAGTCTAGAAGAAGACCATCATGATAAGGTGGTAACATCGCCCAACTGCTGAACCAAGCAAGGTTTACCACGGTAAAGTGGTAAACTACACAACAATGCCACCAAGGAAATCTTGTGGCGGTATGGTGGTAAAGGCCAAAAATAGGGCTCCAAGGCAAAATGGAAGTCCAAGCCAGGAAGGTGAGGCATAAATATCCAACATAGTATAGGTGTGTGTAATCTTGGTGATGAGTGGCCAAGAAATATCATAACTTTGTACACAAATTCATCATGGAACACTACATAATTAGAGTTTTGGCATCTTCTATCCCATGTATAACACCATTGTTATGTGGGTAAAAATTTCCCTTGTTGATCAAAATTACCTAAAAATATCCTTTTGGTCCATCTATCTTTGTTTTGTAGGGTGCCTGTTCTCTCTGACTTACAGGAAGCCTTCATGCAATGCCTTCTCAAGATATGAGGCGAATTCATATTCAATGTTTGTCTCATGGTTCTGAATTATCATAGATATCATCATCAAACTGACTGGTATTTATTCTTGTGCATCTATCCCAAGTGCTTGACTTAAAGAAAAGTAGGATTTCTTGAAATAAATATGAAAATATTGTACATCAAATGGTTTGGTGGTAGAGGGGGAGATAGGTATCACCTTGTTGTTAACACCCGTTTTCATGTATATGGGGAGTTCATCACTTATGTGTGTTCTCCTTCACCTAGTATATTCTTTCTCACTCTTTTGCAATTCAACTTTAGTGAGGGCTTGTTTGTTTAGATTGAATAATTCAATGATTATAGCTTTTGTTAATATTGCCAATGGTGACCCATTTGTTATCCTGATGAATATGGTAGTAGGGTGGTAAGTCTGGGCTAAAAATCTAATGAATTCCACATCTATGAATAAATTCAAGACAATTAGCTTAGCTAAGTCTAATGTCCATAAATTTTATACTAGAATTCTTCCTTCCCTCTTTTCATAGAAATACCAAAACAATTCCCACCCTAAAATAAGAATAAGGGAATCCCTACAACCATTGTCTGTATCATTGAAAACCTTCTTGTATCCTTTCTCAATCAAGTAAGGAAAGATATCTAAGATATATTTTTGTAATGATCTCTTTTTACCTTTAGGATCTTCCTTCTTATTCTTAGGTTCTTTCTTTTTAGGTAGCATGATACCTAATGTTGATCTCTTTTTACCCTTAGGCTCTTCCTTCTTAGTCTCAAGTTCTTTTTTTAGGTGGCATGATATCTAAAGTCAACATCTACTTGAGATTTATAAGTGTTTAAATATATGATTTCAAGCAATTCTATGCTTGTAAAGCTTCTTCAATAAGTTTGTTGAATAGGATGATTGAGAGAGGGGTGAATCAGTCATCACAGAATTAGGCCTTTAATTCAATCATTGGAACTAATCCTTAATACTACTTAAATGATTAATCATCAAATACCAAAGTAGAAACTTAAATCCAACACATAAACACAATAACACCATATTTACGTTGACAACCTAGTATGGGAAAAACCACGGTGATGATTAGCTCACACTATAGAGAATATCAAAACCGATTAAAAAATGTTCATTGCTTGAAACAAGGCTCACTGCCTAAAATAAGGACTCAATATCCAGAACAATGACTCACTATCCAATAGGGCTACAACCTAGAGGGCTCACTACGATAGACATACAAAGAAAACAAAGAAGAGGTTTTACAAAGATACTACAATCCGAATGTAACAATGAATTCTACCACAATTAATTCACACATGGATGAATGATAGAGTTCGCCTTCTACTCACTACATCTAGAAACTCAACATTAAGCTTCACATTGATCTTCCAAACTCTCAACACACACACTTACTGAATAGATCAATGTCACACAAAACTGCAATTTCTCTTTTCTCTTATCCATCTACTTCTTTGTCCTTGCATCCCCCTTTTATTTTCATCATTAACTCATCTTGGATTTATACCATCTTCAACTTTGAAACATATCCAAAGTTGGCCATCCAAATTAAAATTCAAGTTAGGTCGGCATTGAAACATCTTAGGGTGTAATTAGAATCAGGGAAACCCAAACACATGCTTGAAGGGACCCAAAATGATCGAACACACTTCATCATCCTTGAAAGTAGTATTTCACACAAGGTCAACCAAACCAGTGTAAAACACATAGAACCATTAAGCATGAATCTTCCAAATTCTAAATCTATCTTCAATTGAACCAGGGAAACAAAAATCTAGAATTGCAAGTCATAAGACTTCATCAAAGAGAAATACAGACTGATAATATTCATCTTGGACCTCAACTAGAGACATGCAAAACCATAGTTTGCAACTAGTGAACACAAATTACATTGTACACTGAATCAACAACTGAAAATATGGATATAAAATCTACTAACAACCATGAATAACATATTTGAATTGATAGTTAGTTGCTCCTGGTGCTGCTATGTCGGTTGTTTCTTGACTGTTGATGTGATGCCTTTGGGCTATCTCTGTTTTTTCCTGTTTATGTTAGTTGTTTAAGTCTTGTCCTTTTTTGGCCCTAGTGGCTCATTGTGAAGGGTACAACGCCCTGTAAATGTTGTTTAACTTTTCAAAAACATATTTGAATTGCACAACCACAAGAGAAAATATAGATCAAAAACTAGAGAAACCACTAAACACATGCAACATATATTTATTACAAATTTCTCAATATTCTCGACATATATAGCCAGCATCAATTAGTAGATAACTAGTTGACTGGTTAACATCAGTGACAACACCTACGAACTTTCCTCAAAACCTTCAATCTTTTCATTCATGCAAAAAAGTTCAGTGTACTTATATGTTATGTGATAGTTGCAAAACTTCACCCTGTTGAATTCCTAGCTTCTCACACGATAATCCTTGCAAATGAATGCTAAAACAATGTTGAGTTCTAAATTTCAATGGCTTATGAGTTCAATAATTTCATCAATAATATCAACTGTACGCCAAATATTCTATGATCAACTAATATTTTGAGTTTGAATGTGCACCATTGATTTTGACAAGATCTGAGGGATATTAAGAGTTATGCATTTAATACCACAACTAGTAATAATTCCCTGACAATCAGTACCTCAACAATGCTACCTCTTTCTATAATTGGTGTGGGATAGTAGGGTCATGAATCTTTTTATTTATCAAACTTACCATTCTACAACTATATTGAGATTTCTCTACCACGGGATAGCGGGGTGTATACTGCTATACCACAAGATTCCTTATGCTTTATTGCAAGGCAACAAGACTCTTACTGCACTATTACTCTTTATTATCTCCTCCCTTATATAGTGGCATGTTATTCACCACTATACCACGCTATTCAGTTTTCCTTACCATGGTACTGCATTTATAATTTAATCAAGCTCTTTTATACCACCAAACCACACCTTTATTATAATATCCCACGGTATTGTGGTGAATAATTTTATGTTGTCAGTTATATATCGCCAACCCGCTAAGGGTTCAAATTGATGTTGTGGGATTGTGGTAAAGAACTTTTATGGATGTAAAATAACTAACCATGTTTTTTCTTAAGGATATATGATGAACTTTTAGCTTTGTATAGGTCTTCCAGTGTCATTCAGACCTAAAAACATTATATGTTTGTTTATAGTGGGGAGGCTCAGTCAAAAGTGAAAAGGAATATAAGGGTTAAGGCTCAGCTCATGGAGCTCAAGGTTCATTGTGATGATGGAACTAGGAAAAATTTGAAGATTCTAACACACCTCATGATGAAATAGATATGTTTTTCCATCATCCTACTTGTGTTATGTTTATATGAGTTCTTTTCTTGTGAATATCTCCCTAAGGAAAAATTTTCTGATACTTGTAATTGTAAACATCTTCTTGGTTTTTTACCGTAAATTATTTTTAATCTATAAATTGAATTCTATTCTAATTTTCCATTTAAAGTTATCTGCTAACTAGAAAGTCACTAGTTATCAACTTATGAATTCAATAAATTTTTAATGATTCATGTTGCTAATTTATACATTATTGTTTATTTGGACTCTAGGGAATGAGGAAAAGGACATTAAGTCACAAATTATATGATAGTGATCTTAATACTAAAATTTGAGTGACAAATTATGAGCACTTGTGTAGTGAAAAAGCGGCAAAGAATAATGAGTATTTATCACATCATGGTTTGAAAAATAGGAAATTTGTAAATCTACTAAGCAGTATATTATTTATTTAATAGTGTTTAATAAAATTTTATAGGAAAGAGATTTATGTATATAAGACATAATATGATTTTTTTTGTTTTATAGGCAAGAAAAAGAGTGTAAAGAAAATGTAGATAAAAAACAAAAGGGAAGAAATGATACAGTGCCACTATCTCATAGAAGCCAACACATTTGTGATTCAACAAATGTAGTTGGTGTAAAAAATCGTTGTGATGATGTGCAACTTGATATAGAACATGGTGATGTGCAATTTTGTGACGATCTCTTAGCACAAAGTCTAAGAGAAATTATTGAACAACATCAAAGAAAAAGAACATGTATGTAGATGATTTATTCAACATTAAAGGATGTGTTTGAAGTGAAATCTGTGAAGACTAGTATTGATCTACCTACTCATGCCATACCTAATGTGGCCAAGGAGCATGAAGTTATGATTAATGAAATCCATGAAGAGAGATTGCTAGTTGCATCTTTTATGCCTCAAAGTGCACACGTACTTGCATCTAGGAATTTTGATGGAACTAGTGGATCAACCAAAAATACTAGTAGTGGTTTAACAGAAGATGTGTTTCCTTTTATCAAAAGAAAAATATTGAATCAATATTTGTATAGATCTATAGAGAGGAATGCAAAAGAATAAAATTTAGTAGGCAAGAATCCATTCTTGGTTGAGATATCGAGAGATGGTGAGCCCATTGGGCTAAATGCTATAAAGTGGGACTCCTAGTTGGGTGTAAGATGTAGGGCCCATTTGGATATTTCCAAATCAATTTTTGTAGAGAAATATCCATGAACTATGGAAAATAATACAAAAAGTGGAAAATTCTTTTGAGACTACTGGTGGAAAAATATCTAGAAAATATTACAAGAAATAAATGATAATTTTGATGAACAATGTTAGATACAATTGCGAAAAAAAAATCATGGAGGTAAAAGAGAGGCTAGACTCCACTCTATCTACCAAATAGTGGGAGGCTTCGAAAGAAAGTATGCATTCCAAATAATATTTTCCAAAGAGTAATAGAGGCAAGAGAGCAAGAGATAATGTGAGGGATGGATATACGTTTGTCCAAGGTAGGTTGCACACCAAAATGGACAGTTTTGTAGTAAGTGTATGGATTTTTAGTTCAATTTACATTGTGTTATTTGCTGAACTATTTTTATTGAACTGACTATATGTTGAAATTGACATTGAATATTAGGTAAAAAATCAATAATAGAGAAGTAGGTGCAGAATATATTGTCAATTATATGGCAGCACTAGATCCTAGTAAATATAAGAGTAGGATGAAGTTGAAATCTAGTTCATCAATATAGATTCAATAGCCATATGTTCAATTCCTAGTAGGAGCCTCTAAAGATCATGTCAACTCAAATGAACTATGGTACCAAAAGGTAATGAGTTACATATTCAGTCTCACTCAACAAGTTTTGTAGCTGGTTTCCTTCATTAACCTTATAGTTCTTGCATGGAATGAGAATAAATCCATGTATTCAGATGAGGTAAGAGTCTCTATTTATCTAATTTCTTCTCTCTATGAAATTTTGTATACAAATTCCTCTTAATATGTAGATTATTGAAAGCTGGGTGTAGGAGAATCTAATCGAGTTTCTTTATTGTTGGAGTGATCCAATAAATTTTCTTTCGAAAAAATTTATAGCTTGCATTCTTTACTTGACTATTGAATGCTTAGTATATTTTTTTGCATGATTGTTAAACCACATGCAAAGCGATTTTATCAAAGCAATAGGAAAAAAAATGTCTTCAGGATGTCAACATAGTTGTCTATATTGATAGTAATCATGATGAAGTGGACAAGAATGTGTAACATAGTCATCTTAGTTGTTCTGAAGTTGAGGTAATTAATATAATAGTTGTCAGTTATCTGTCCCATTTTTTTTTCATTATTCATGCTTAAAATGTTCTTTTGGACAAAAAATTATAGATTTTGCATTCTTTAAGTTGTAAGTTAATATGTCCCGATGTGTTGTCAATCTTCTTTTGGACAAAAATTTATAGCTTTTGCATTATTTAAGTTGTAAGTTAATATGTTCCAATTTTTTGGCATTCTTCATTGTTAAAATGTTCTTTTGGATAAAATTTGATAGCTTTTCAATTGTTTACATGACTTATAATAATTTTTGCATGATGATTAAACCACATGCAAAGAAATTATATGAAAGAAAAATGAAAAGTAAAAGGCCCAGTCAATAGTTCAATCTCTACAAATTTGTACAAATTCATGACTACAATGAGGTTGATAGTGATTATGATGATTAACTCGACTAGCATGCACATGGTATTCATAGTGGTAGTTGTGTTGAACTCTAGATTAGTGTTATGAAACCACATGCAAGTACTATTCAAGTAAGTAATGGTTGTTTTTTTATGTAAATAAAGGTAATAATTACCTATTTGATAGAAGATGGTTAGAATAATAATGAAGTGTAATTAGCTAGTATACATAGATTATATAAATAAGGGAGAACATATAACTTACATATGGAGGCTTAGAGATTAGTTGTAATAGAGTGCATACATAGATTTTGACAATGCATTAGTGCATTGTGTTCAATTATGTAATGGTACTTTGTTAGGGGGAATTCATTGCAAATCCATGTCTCTTTCTGGAGTACTTTTACAATCTGAAACAATTGTAGTCTTACCCTCCATTTTTTTTACCTCAAAATGGATTAGGTTTTTTTTTATCAGATTAAAAAGTTACTTCTTTGTTATTCAACAAAATAAAAAAAACAACATAGAAAAACTATTTTTTTCCAAGACAATACATTACATATGGCTATCAAAAGCAATATAATGTATGTTTTATATCTCAATATAATGTGTATTTTTTTTTAACATTTATTGATAACTTCAAGAAGGGGATAAAGTTGAGGTGTTAGATCTGTTTGATGGTGCTACTATGGGAATTGGGAGGATTCACTCACTATCTATTGTACATGGAATGAAATTAAAAGGAACAATAGATGAAAATTTAAGTATTTTAAAGGTCACAAGTAACATACCCCTTTCTTATTGGTGCAGGAGCACCTTAAGGTCTTTTGGAGAGATCTTTACAAATTTTGGCTTGTAGGTGGTTCTAGCCAACCACCAAGGTAATAAGGACTAAGTTATAAATTACCAAGGTTGAATTGATATGTGAGTTGTGTCAAAGTTAGGTTATTTTAGAGCCTTGAAGTTTCAGAAAGTCTCACTGAGGAGATTAGGCAAATCTAAACAATGTTGTCTTGGAAATTGTCCTAAAAGTAGGAAAATGGCATTAATAATGTTCTAAGCCCGACCTAAGAGTCCTAACATGTGGGAATAAGGTATATAAGGTTAGTAAAACCCTAATATGACATGTGGGAAAGCTATTGTATGGATTGAGTTTTGGAAACAAGAGATTGTGACTTGGGAAAAGAGAAAATTTGTTTGATTAATGTGGGAAAGCCTTCATCCAATCAATTAATGGATTGAAAGGACTAAACTAATGCTTCGGGTCTTACATTTGTGATCTTTTCCTTCCTTGTGTAGCATTAGTTTAGTCATTTAATTCAACTGGTTAAGGTTTTTCTATTTGTTTTGGGTTCTTGTTTTCACTGCCCGATTCAGGGATAGTTTTGTAAATAATGATCCCCACTTGAAATAAAGTAGGGGACTATCTATATAGTGTATATATGGTATTAGGAGTCTTTTTTTATAGGAGATTTGGTAGATTCATCAAGCTCTAGGTGAGTGCAAGGGCATTCTAGCTAGTTGCTTGGACAGAACAACAAAAAGAAGACTTGCCAAATGGATTGGTTTGTGCCAATTTGTGGTGTAGGGGTATGTTTCTTGGATATGTGTGTGCAAGGAGAAGAGTAGAGGAGGCCATTAGAGCACTCTATTGAGTTAAAAGAAACTGGACTGTGTTACATACCCTAGAAACCCTTGAAAAAGAGGGGTTTGGTGAAAGTCCTATGTACAGACACCATGGAGGATTGAAACCTAGAAAATGTTGAAGCAGAGGAGGTCTATAGTGAGAATCCATGAAGATTTTGGGGCTTCGTTAAGGAAGGTTTGGAGGTTTTCCAAGAATACTGGTTTTAGGAGGCCTAATTGGCCAAAAATGGTACAAGGCCTAAAACAAGGTTTAACAGAATCCTACAAGAAGGAATAGAGTGGAGTAAGAAAACCCTAGGAATATTTTGAAGAACCATTCCTAATCCCAAGAATGGCTTGTAGAATGTTGTGGAAAAATTGAGCCAAAGGTGCTAAGTAGGGGAGTGAGAGTAAGGTGAGTATTTGAAATTGGTGGAGAGTTCTATAAGGAGATAGGGGACCTAGGAGTGATCCCTGAGTAGGGTAGAGAAGCATACCCTAGGGAGGCCAAAGATTAGGTCTTAGAAAGAGCAAATTTTCTCTTGAGAGATAGCACTCCCCACCAAATTGGTATCAAAGCCATAAAAAGGCTTGGGAATTGAGAAGTGAATGTCAGAGGGAAGTGAATCCATAGGAGAAAGCACCATGGTGACTAATGCAAAGCTAGCTAGAGATCTAATAAAGCAACAAGAAAAGAATAAACGACTTGAAGAAGCTTTGTAGGATATGAAGAAAAACTAGAAGAGGTAGTAGAGACTGCAAGAAAGATGAAAGTGCAGTTAGTAGTGGTTAGAGACAAGAGTAAGGACCAAGTTGAGGAAGACATAGAACTAGAACTTGACCCTCCATTAAAAGTGGAACCCTTCCTAAAATAATTGAAGGCATTAAGTGTCAAGGCACTAGAAGGAATCCCCATTTTCATAGGAAGAATGGATGTAGAGTTAGTTATGCAATGGATTGAGGAATGGAGAATCACTTTGAATGTGATGGGATTACAGATGCACAAAAGATGAAGATAGCCAAATCAAGGTTAAGAGGACAAGCATTAACTTGGTGGAAGTTCTTGCAAGAATAAAGAGAGGAGGAAGGCAAGAAGCCAATAGGAAATTGGAAAATAATGGTGGCTAAAGTAAAAGAAAACTATCTACTTGAGGACTATGACATACAATTGCATAAGAAGAGGAAAAATCTCAGACAAAGAGAACTAGATGTAGCTACCTACATAGAAGGGTTCCAAAAGCTAAGCCTTAGGTATAGAGTGCAAGAAAATGAAAGTGTTAAGGTTGCTAGGTATTTGAATGGCCTTAGATGGAACATAGAAGAAGAGTTGAGTCTCTTTACACTTACTACCCTCCATAGTTGTTATCATATGGCACTTAAAGTGGAATAGAAACTAAAAAAGAAACAAGATTCTAATACCAGGGGTAAAGGAAGAGGCAGAGACCCTAGAGGTGGACATAAAGGAGGTTTTGGTGGAAGGAGCAATGAGAATAGAAGTCAAGGAGATGCTAAGGTTGGTGAAAAATCCCATGAGTCAAATAGTAGAGGGGGATACATAGGTAGAATCTTTAACAGTGGTGGAAGAGGCATATCAGGAGGATTTGGGAGAAGTTCTCATTTTGCTTCCATGAAGTGTTACAATTGTGGAGAGTTGGGTCATCCAGCTTACAGGTGTCTTGACAAGACAAAATCTTCACAAGGTGAGAGGAAGATTACTTATGTCAAAGAAGAGGACTGTTCCAAGCACTTAGAGGTGAGTTTAGATTCATAGAAAGGAGAGAATCTCATGTTGAGAAGGATCTTGATCAAAGCACCTACCAAGGATGAACACAAACAGAGGAGAGCTCTTTTTAGAGTAAAGTGCAAGATACTAGGTAAGGTCTACAAGGTCATCATTGAATCAAGATCTACTAATAATGTCATATCAGAGGAGGCAGTACAAAATTTGAACCTCACTAAGATACCACATGTGTGTCCTGACAAGGTTACTTGGTTGAATAAGGGGCAGAATATATTGGTCAATGAACAAGTATGGGTTGAGTTTTCTATAGGGAAGTATCAAGATAGGATACTATGTGATGTGTTACCTATGGATGCATGCCATCTATTGCTTGGAAGAACATGGAAATATGACAGGGAGGTTGTACACCATGGCAAGGAGAACAAGTATTCATGGAAGAAGAATGGAGTGACTTACAAAATTCAGTCTTTAATAGAAGAAGGCACAGTGGAGAAGGTAGAATCTAGTGTACTTTTGATGAGTGGAAAGGAATTCCTAAAAGACATGAAGGAGGAAGAAGGAGTTGTCTATGCAATCATGTTGAAACCAAAGGAGGAGGAGTCACCTAGTCGGCTACCTATGACAGTAGAAGTGAAGCAACTGTTGGACCAGTTTAGGGATATCATTTGTGAAGGCACACCAGCTACACTACCACCCAAGAGGGCAATCAGTCATCAAATAGACTTCGTTCAAGGAGCAACATTGCCTAAAAAGGTTGCATACAAGATGACACTAGAGAAAAATAAGGAGATAGCAAGGCAAGTTCAAGAACTTTTGGACCAAGGGTTGATCAGAAAAAGCATAAGCCCATGTGTTGTTCTAGTGGTGTTGGCACCTAAGAAGGGAGATAAGTGGAGAATGTGTATTGATTCTAGGGAAATAAATAGGATAACCATTAGATATAGGTTTCCTATTTCTAGGATAGAAGAGTTAATGGACTATTTAGGGGGTGCTAAGTACTAATCCAATATTGATTTGAAAAGTGGCTACTATTAGATTAGGATGAAAGAGGGAGATGAATGGAAGTCAACTTTTAAAACCACAGAGGGGTTATATGAGTGGTTAGTAATGCCATTTGGGTTTACAAATGCACCTAGCACTTTTATGAGGGTGATGAATGAGGTCTTGAAGGAATATATAGGAGTCTTTGTGGTAGTCTACTTAGATGATATCCTAATCTCTAGCAAAACAAAAGAAGAACATATGAAGCACTTATAACTTGTGTTGAAGAAACTTCAAGAGGAGAAGCTCACCATAAATCTTTAGAAGAGTGAGTTTATGAAGCAAGAGTTAGTCTACCTAGGATTTGTAGTATCCCAAGTGAACTTGAAGATGGACAAGAGCAAGGTTGAAGCCATTCTCAGTTGGCCTACTCCCAAGATAGGGACTAAAGTTAGGATTTTCCATGGATTAGCTCAATTCTATAGGAATTTTATTAGAAGATTTAGTGAAATCTGTGTACTGGTCCTTGACACCATCAAAGGAGGACTTAAAACAAAGTTTGTGTGGACCAAAGAAGCCAATGAAGGATTTGAAAGATTGAAGAGGGAGATAGCTACCCAACCAATCCTAGTTTTACCAAGTTTTGACAAACCATTCATAGTGGAATGTGATGCAAGCAACATAGCAGTGGGTGCAGTCCTAAGCCAAGAAGGCAGGCCAGTGGCATTATTTAGTGAAAGGTTAAATGAAGAAAATTATAGGTACTAATCCTATGACTTAGAGTTGTATTCTTTAGTACAATCTCATAAAAAGTGGAGGCACTACCTATTTCCCAAAGAATTTGTGGTATACACCGACAATCAGGCCTTAAGCTACATCAATACTCAAGAGAAGCTCAATTTGAGGCACATCAAGTGGATGGAGTTTTTGCAGTCATACACCTTTACTATAAAGCACAAAAAAGGGGTTAACAATAAGGTTGTAGATGCCCTTAGTAGGATATTTCTTACCATTCAAGAGATACAGCTACAAAGCATAGGGGTTGAAGGATTCAAAAACCTATATGCAGGAGATTCTGATTTTTCAGTATCTAAAAGGTATGTACTGATTTTGAAAACCATTTTCATAGTGAATATACAGATTATACTTTGTAGAATGGACTATTGTTTAGAGAGAAACAATTATGTGGTCCAAGAGGCTCCATGAGGGAGAATATTATCCAAGAAAAGCACAATGGCAGTTTGAGTGGACACTTTGGATTAAACAAGAACCTAGACTTAGTGGAGAGGTTCTATTGGTGGCCTAAGATGCAAAGAGATGTAAGAAGGTATGTGAAGCAATGTGGAGTGTGTCAAAAATCAAATGGAACATCAACAAATGCAGGTCTTTATCAGCCATTATCCATCCCAAATAGACCATGGGAATGCATAAGCATGGACTTCATAGTAGGGCTACCGAGGACACCGACTGGTTTTGACAGTGTGTTTGTGGTAGTGGATAGATTCCGCAAGATGAGCCATTTCATCCCATGCTAAACAACACATGATGCTAGTCACATTGCACACCTATTCTTCAAGGAGGTAGTAAGGATACATGGGTTGCCAAAGAGAATAGTTACAGACAGAGATGTGAAGTTTATGGGACATTTTTGGAGAGCACTTTGGAGGAGGTAAGGAACCAACTTGTCTCATAGTTCAACTTATCATCCTCAAATAGATGGAGAGATAGAGGTGATAAATAGGGTACTTGGTAACTTTTTGAGGTGTCTAACTAAGGAGTATGGACAAGGATGGGCAGAAGTCATTTCATAAGGAAAAGTTTCCTATAATGATAGCACAAACAGGTCTATTTGTAAGAGTCCATTTGAAATTGTATATGGGTTACATCCAAGAGATGTACTTGAGCTAAGAGACCTAAAAGGTTATGAATAAATTAGTGGAAATGCTGATGATTTTGCTCAGTGAATGAGAGAGGTTCATGAGCAGGTAAAGAAGACATTAATGGAGGCTAACCAAAAGTTGAAGGCTAAAAGAGATGAAGGGAAGATAGATCTACAATTTGAAATAGGTGATTTGGTGATGGTATAATTGAACAAGGAAAGACTATAGAAAGGAATACCAAGTAAGTTGCAGATGAAAATGATTGGGCTATGTAAAGTGTTGGCTAAGTATGAATCAAATGCATACAAGGTGGAGTTACCCAAGGAGATGTCCATTTCACCTATCTTCAATGTGAAGGACTTGGTGAAGTATAAAGGACCAGAAATGAATGAGGAACAATATAGTGCTGAGGTGAGTAAGGATGTGGAAGGACTCAAGGTACCTGATTTGATCAGACCATAGGTTGACAAGATTCTAGATTCAAGGGTGAAGAAGAAGACTAGGCATAAGACATACATGGAGCACCTAGTTAAGTGGAGACACCAACCAGAGTCAGAGGCTACTTGGATAGTAGAGAGTGACTTCAAGAAGCATGGAATCAATGAGAAGTTCTTAACACCATAGGTTCCTTAACTTCTTTGTTGCAGGGGGAGAATGGTGTAGGAGCACCTTAAGGTCTTTTGGAGAGATCTTTACAAATTTTGGCTTGTAGGCGGTTCTAGCCAACCACCAAGGTAATAAGGACTAAGTTATAAAGTCCCAAGGTTGAATTGATATGTGAGTTGTGTCAAAGTTAGGTTGGTTTAGAGCCTTGAAGTTTGGTAAAGTCTTAATGAGGAGATTAGGCAAATCTAGACAATGTTGTCTTGGAAATTTGTCCTAAAAGTTGGAAAATGGCATTAATAATGTTCTAAGCCTGACCTAAGGGTCCTAAAATGTGGGAATAGGGTATATAAGGTTAGAAAAACCATAATATGACATGTGGGAAATCTATTGTATGGATTGAGTTTTGGAAACAAGAGATTGTGACTTGGAAAAATAACAAATTTGTTTGATTTCTATGATAAAGCCTTCATCCAATCAATTAATGGATTGAAAGGACTGAACTAATGATTTGGGTCTTACATTTGTGATCTATTCCTGCCTTGTGTAGCATTAATTTAGTCATTTAATTCAACTAGTTAAGGTTTTTCTATTTGTTTTGGGTTCTTGTTTTCACTGCCCGGTTCAGGGACAGTTTTGTAAATAATGATCCCCACTTGACTTCTCATAGAAAGGCTTCCATGGACACTTGGAATCAAGTAGGGGACTATTTATATAGTGTAGATATGGTTTTAGGAGTCTTTATTTGCAGGAGAGTTGGTAGATCCATCAAGCTCTAGGTGAGTGCAGGGGCATTCTGGCTAGTTGCTTGGACAAAACAACAACAACAAGACTTGCCAAATGGATTGTTTTGTGCCAATTCATGGTGTAGGGGTGTAGGGGTATGTTTCTTGGATATGTGTGTGCAAGGATAAGAGTAGAGGAGGCCATTAGAGCACTCTATTGAGTTAAAAGAAACTAGACTGTGTTACATACCCTAGAAACCCTTGAAAAAAGGGGTTTGGTGAAATTCCTATGTACGGACACCATGGAGGACTGAAACCTAGAAAATATTGAAGCCTAAGAGGTCTATAGTGAGAATCCATGAAGATTTTGGGGGTTCATTAAGGAAGGTTTGGAGGTTTTCCAAGAATACTAGTTTTAGGAGGCCTAATTGGCCAAAAAGGCTACAAGGCCTAAAACAAGGTTTAAAAGAATCCGATAGGAAGATGAAGAAATAATCCTACAAGAAGGAAAAAAGTGGAGTAAGAACACCCTAGGAATAGTTGGAAGAACCATTCCTAATCCCAAGAATGGCTTGGGGAATGTTGTGGAAAAATTGAGCCAAAGGTGCTGAGTAGGGGAGTGAGAGTAAGGTGAGTATTTGAAATTGGTGGAGAGTTCTATAAGGAGATAGGGCTCCTAGGAGTAATCCCTAAGTAGGGTAGAGAAGCATACCCTAGGGAGGCCAAAGATTAGGTCTTAGAAAGAGAAAATGTGCTCTTGAGAGATAGCACTCGCCACCACTTATGAAGACAAATTAGATGGAGTTATCTGTCTGAAAGAGAAAGAAGGGAGTTTCACATGGTGGCCACTAAAATATTTGAAAAAATAACATGTAGTTGATGTTTATCACATACTAGTTGTTAAATAGCTTGACCCATTCCTTTATGCAATATTTTGAATGTTTTGTTCAAGGATCTTAGTGTTTTTGTCTATTTTGGAGTTGTATATGAAAAAAAGGCATTCTAACTTAGTTTTCTTAGTCACAACACTAAGAAACACACTTTGTAATAGTACATTTTGAAAGAAAAGACATATTTTTGTCTTGTATCTATTGTAAGATGTTTTCTCAATAAAATTTTAGTATTTTTCCTTCTTAATAGTTGTTTCATTATATTCAAATGAATGATTGATTATGTTTTTCTATGTTTAAACCTCAATTAAAGCATTCTATCATTTATTTCTAGTAGTTATAGGAAGAAATTAGTGAACAAAAATAATTAAATAAACTACCAAATTGATCAAAATGATGATTAAAATTAATGACTAAATACGCTACCAATGGACAAAAAAATCAATGAATAAAAATGATTAAATAAGTGACCAGCTAACAACAATCAATGACTAAATTAACGACTTAATATATTAGTGAATGAAAAATGACTAAATAAGTGACCAGATTACAACAATCAATGACTAAATCAACAACTAAATAAGTGATCAGTTAAATATATCTGTGAATAAAAAATGACTAAATAAGTGACCAAATTATAACAATCAATGACTAAATCAATGACTAAATATATCAGTGAATAAAAGATGACTAAATAAGTGACCAAATTACAACAATCAATGACTAAATTAATGACTAAATATAATACCAAATCGATAAATAAAAAATAACCAATAAATTACTAAAAATGGTTTAGTCATCAATCTAGTCACATTATAAATGACCAACAATAAACTACTAATGGTTAGGCGATCATGTTCAGTCATTTATATTAAGTTTTTATTAGTTTTTTAATCATATATTGTTGTTTTTTTACTAGAGGACATATAGGAAGGTGGGATGCAAGGTAGATAATGATTAATATCTCTACAAATGGTTTATGTTGCAAGGTTTTCACCAAATTTACTAATCCAAGGTGCCACCAATGGTGGTTTTCACCATAGGATGATTTATTTCTCTTTGCTATTTTTTGGACTTTTTTGACATATTTTGTTTTTTTTGGTAGTTTTTAGGTGGGGAAACCCAATTGGCTTGCGTATTGTACCTTTATACGTGCATAATGTTGATGGGTTTCTCTAGTGATTATCCCTCAGGTGTTGCAAGTTGATAAACTCCAAAGCCATACTTGGTTGTGACAACATAGGGACCCAACCAGTTAACCTAAAACTTGTCTTTCTTCTCTTTGTACTTTTGGGTATGTTGGTTTTATTTTAGCACAAGATCATGAATGTTGAATTGAAAGGGTCAAACCTTTTTATTGTTACTTCTTCTAAGCTGATGTTGAAATGCTTGAATGTGGTTATAAGCATTAAGACATTTTTTGTCAAGGAGCTCCAACTAACTGAAACCTACAACCCAATATTCTTCATCACTGATCAATTTATTCAAAGAAATGTGTGGTAATGGGAGTTCAACCTCAATAGGGGTGTAGTGGAAGTGCAGTAAGCTAAAAGGGAAGGATTGAGATGGTGGTGCCAATCACGAGTTGTATTGTTGACAACCTTTTTAAGTATTTTGATTATGGTTTCGTTGGTTTCCTTAGCCTCATCATTACCCTAAGGGTAATAGGGTACATAACAATGATGTCGGGTCTGAAATTTTTTTCCTGGATGTTTGACATGCTATTTTTTAAATGGATTTCCATTATTCGTAATGATAGTGGAAGGGATACCATATCTATAGAGAATATGGTAGAGTATGAATCTGGAAATTTGGGTGCCTGTGATGTGTTGAACAAGACAACTAAGAGGTGGGCGAATTAGTTGAACAAATTAAATCTTTAAAAATTCCACTATAGATTAGATCAATCAAAAATCCTTTATTCTTCTAATATGATTAATGGTTAAGTGCAAAAGAAGAAATTGAAAAACATCACACACACATATTAACACTAGATTTATATGGAAAACCCAATAAGGGAAAAACCACAGTGAGTATTAGCTCATAGTATAGAGAATATCAAAAAGAATTACAAAGGCTCACAACTAGAGAAGGATCACTATAAAAATAGGACTCACTGCATGAATCAAGACTCACTATCCAACAAGCGTTAACCAATTGTAGGGATCACTACCACAAAATTAGAAAGAATATAGAAGAGATATGTTGTAGAGAGAAAAAAATCTCAATTCAATAGATATTTCCACCACAATTCTCTCACACACTTGCAAACATGCATGAATGATAGAGTACACCTTCATCTCACTATTTCAAAAACTCAATAATTAGATTTCACACTGATCTACAAAAAATCACATCACATACCCACTATTTCACATCTATCTCAGATCTATCTTTCTTGTATCCCTCTTCCATAAAAAAATTGACTTGTATTTATACCATCTTCATCTTTGAAACATACTCAAAGCTGGTCATACATGATTTTCATTTACAAACTAAAATTAGGTCAACACCAAAACATTCTAGGGTGGAATTAGAATGAGGGAAACCTGAAAAATTCTTAATGAGGGCCCAAATAAGTCCCATCATGCTTCATGATCTTCGTAAGTAGTGTTAAACAAAAGTTCGAGTAAACTAGTGTAAAATACATAGAACAATTAAGCACACACAACCTTAGCATGATTTAATCCTACGAGATAAAAAAATTATCTTCAACATGATCATATAAGACTATCTCCTAAACTGCAAGTCATAAGACTCGAGCAAGAATAAATCTAGAGAAACTACATTTCTCTTGGACCTCAACTAGATACATAGATAAAAATAGTTCACAACTAGTGAACATAACTTGCACTGTACAATGAACCAAAACCCAAAATATGGATATAGAAACTTCTAACAGCCATGATCAATATATCTGAACTACATGAACATAGGAGAAAACCTTAGAGCAAAACTTGGAGCAAAAATTGAATACCTTCAACCATTCTTGATTACAATTTTCTCAATATCCTTGACATATACAACTAATACTCAATATCCATGACTTCAACGATAATAGAAACAAGTTGAGAATAGGTAAAATATTTGGCATCAATCACGACACTTTCATACTTGCAAAAATCTCCCCCTTTGTCATTGATGGCAATGTTGGCAAAACAAGGATAGACAACTGAGAGGGGGGTGAATCAGTTGTTAGAAAAAACTAAGTTATGCAAAATTAACCAATATTTATATCAAAGATATGATAATTAATAGTGAAAGCATAATAACAACACATTAGAGACA